>JAPMOR010026997.1:1377632-1503018 GCA_026543865.1 Argiope aurantia
TGTGTGTGTGTGTGTGTGTGTGTGTGTGTGTGTGTGTGTGTGTGTGTTTTACGACAGTACAATCACACTAAATGGTGGTTAAAAAGATAAAGATTTCCCGCCCTTTTAATCATTCAACAGCTATAATGATTTAGACACGGGAAAACAAGATGGTATTTTAGAGTCGTTAACGAAAAAAAAAAAAAAAGGAATGAATCACTTCTATAATTTGACCATTTATTATCACATTTTCAAAAAAAATCTGGTATCTAGAAAATTGGCTCAAAGAGTGGGTCAAAATGATTAATAGTTAATTAGTTGGTATTTAAAACATTTCTCATTACGCCTGTAACTTTTTTTCGCTCCGTCGATTGCTTCTCATAAAATAAGTAGCAATCAAAAATTTTATAAGCTGCAGGTGAAAATTTCAAAATCTAAAAGGCTTTGAAAAATAACGATTCCAATATTAAATGAACCAAAAGAAACTTTCGGAGATATCGATTTGGCGTTCGAATATTATATATTTTTCATTTTTTTTTTGTATATTAAAAAACATAATTTTCTGCATGATATAAAGGATAAAATTTATAACTGAAATGAAACCCATATTATTTATATATATATTTAATGCGACTATAGGAAAAAGGGGAATGGTAATATAGTAAAATTTTTACATGAGGCAAAGCTGACATATTAAAATTTAGGAATCCTAAAAACTATGTGCAAAGCTGTAATAGTTTTAAAATATTTATTAAAAAATTGAAAAATTCCTATGATAACACCTTGACACACTTATTTGTGGAAGGATCATCATTTCTATTTGTTTCTAATTATCTATTTATTTGAAATGGATGTTAACAAATTTTTGTCCGATTTGAAGTATTTTGTATTTTGTAGGTTTGTGATAAAACCTTACAAGTTTCATGTATCTAGCATGCTCGTAGTCGGAAGGCCTTTCTTCATTCAGCTTTTTCCTTAATGCGTAAAACAATACTAAATTTTTGGTATAAAGATCACTTCCGAAATTTCATCGTTCCATTTAAATTTTCGTGGGCATATTTTCATTTTTTTCGACTAAATTCTAATCTCGAGATCTAAAATTCTCGGCATTTATTTAAACATCATTTAGACAATACGGGGGAAAAAGCTTCTTCGTCAGAAAACATTATTAAAACAATAATCGAGAATTCTTGGAAATCACTTAACCAAGATAATCACTTAAACAAGATTGTGAACTTAATAGTTAGAAATAAGGTAGTGTGTAGAAATCATATTTTCTTTGCAATACAGAAATCTAGTCTTCACTCTTTAAATACTTCATGGCATTCTCTGCTTTATTTTATAATGGACTTAACAAAATGGATCCATGTCCCGCATTTTTTTAAATCATGGATGAGATCATTACATTTTTGTCATACATACAATATCTTGACCTCCTATTCTATGTCAATCATATATCTTTTTATAAAAATGCAGTGTTAACTGTAAACCTCCTTTATATCATCCTCGTTTCAAAGAAATTCGCTTCGCTATAACCTTATTTCAAAGATATTTGTACTAGTTCATATTATTTTCTATTCAATAATTTCCCCATATCCACGTGATACATGATATTTCACAATATCATAAAATTTGCAAAAACTCTCTGTATAATATTTTTTGTCCAGTATAAAATTAGGATAAAATGTAAGAATTTTTTAACATAGCTCAGTATTTTTTTTTCATGATATTGTGTGATGTTATATAGTACTGTATAATATTTTCCAGTATTGAATAAAGTTTTACAATGCTGAAGGCCTAGAAGTTATTTAAATTAGACATGGGAAAAAGAATTAAACCTTGTATATCCATACCTGTTTGCACCACTTCCTGTTTCAATGTATAGTGTCGCCCTATATCCTGTTAAAAAAAATTTCACTTTACCAGTCCTACTCGTACAGAGTAGACATGCTTTCATTTCCTTGTAATTGTTAATCCTTTATTATGAGTCTTAATCGTAACAAATTTATTTTTTATAATCAATATGGATTAAGTCCATTATTCTCGAATTGTTCACTATCGATGAATTTATTACCTGCTGGTATACCGCCGGAATTAGGTCTACCACCGCCATAACAATACCAATTCTCTTCATAATCCTTTTCATTGTTACTGTGTCAAATATTCAATTCAATACTTGACTATTACTTCTATATTTCCAATAATCTTCCTCTTTTTACCTTTTAATTATTCTGCTTAACATCACGAATATTTTAGAAATACAAGATGACATGGATCCTAAATATCAATCTTAAATAGATTAAAGTAATAACTGTAGATTCATTTTGCTCTTTTTAAAAATCAGGAATTCACCAAATCCACACACATTTTTTTAGCAAAATTACTGGCTGAATTTTCCATTGGAATTGCCCTCGACATCATAAGCAACAGCAAAATCGAAATAAATAAATAAATAACACTATGCAAACGATGTGAAAAAATAATAATGGTTTTATAAATTTATTTTTCATCGAGGTAATGATATCTCTTGCCGAATCGCAGACGATAAAAATCGAAATAAATAACTAAAAATAAAAATGCTTTAAAAGAGAGAGAATAAAATCAGAAAATTTATTGTAAGCAATGTGGTTAGAATTTAAATTATATAAAAATAATTTTCATGATTCTTGATTTCTCAGTTTGGCCTGTTGTCAAATCATCAAAGAAGTTAAACTTCCCTCACAGACCCACATTTTTGCAGCGGATGAGCAAAAAAAAATTTTTGAACCATCATTAAAATACTGAATTACAAATCAATGAAAAATGTTAATTTTGATTGCTCTTGTTTCACAGAAGAAAAAATAATATTCAAATAACCATTTAAAATTTTTTTTTAAAAAAAATATGAAAACAGAATGCTCAATGCAGAAATTTCTTGAAACTTTTCAGGAAAATTGCTCAAAGATTCAAATCTAAATCAAGACAGACGAAGATTTGCAAAAGCATCACAAACTACTTCGATAAATATCTCTGAAATATATACGCTTCTCAAAAAAAAAAAAAAAAGCGTCTTCATCCGAAAATGACTGAAAAGTTCATTAATCAAGCTGCTTCAAGTTTACAGCTAGTAGTTCTTAATGCAGTTGAGTTTGAAAAAAACCTGGTAAATAAAATAGTTACTTCAGTCAAATTTCTTTTCAAGGAAAATTAAATAAATTTTTTTAAAAGAAAATTTTAAAAAAATTTAAGGAAGAATTTACTTTATTTTTCTCTTATTTTTCCTTTTCGCATTGTATTCCTAATTAACTATCTATAACGACCAGCTGGATCACCATGAATTATCGTTGTGATTTTTGGAGAATCAAGGTTTCCTCAATTACGTACTTTTAAGCGACAAATCTCTCTCTGTATAAAATTGAATGGCATATTTATTTGACTGTTTGAACATTAATTATACACTTTATGATGGATTCGAATAAAACTTGGCATGCATGTTCCTTAACATTTTAAATGGCCAATTACACTTTTAAAAAGCTTCTGGGCCTTCTTAAGAGTGGATGACACTTTTTAATGTTTTTCCGGCACAACATCGGAACATTCATCACTTTATAACGAAAGTTATTTTTTCCCTATCTTAAGATTGGAAGAATTGCTTTTCAGTGGCATAAATTTTAATTATTTCTCTAATTTTAAGGTGGTTATCAGAAGTGTTGAAATCAGTTAAATTGTTTCAGTACCATTATCACATCTTATTAATGCTTAAAATGATGATCTTGTTGGTGTTTTATCCGAAGGATCGGTGGTGGTCTCTAAGATCTTCAAAATGCTATTAATATTATTACAAACCTGTAATTTTGCTTCCCAGTGCGAATAGTGTCATCATAAGAAAAACTGATTTACAGTCATCATTGCATGCTGCCGGATGCCGAGCCAGCGATCCCAGAGCTTGGCGACAAACGTGGCAACGAATTTGGCGTCTTTGGCGACAAAATGGATAATACTCGAAACTTCGAGAATTTTGTCGATCCGTCCATTAGGAACAGAGATACATCTGATTGGCATAGAAGCTTCTAGCTCCACTTCCCGGGAGCTATAAAAGGCTGACACTCTCAAGCTGCGCGGTCGTCGATTCGAGCCTTGACCTTGCTACTGAACGGACGTGTTTTCCAGCTGCTCTGACCTGAACAACCTGTTAGCGACAGACCCACCGGAAATTCTGAGGCCCAACCCGTCCTTTTCAGGATTAGTGTCGGAAGGGCCAACGTCTCCAGCCATGGAAGAGGACAGTGATAGTGAGATCGGACTCTCAAGCAGTAGCAAAAGCAGAATTAAAATATTCACCAAAGACCTTGTTTTACGACCTCATCGATTGTTCGTTAATAGTCTCCAGAAGTACGGTTCTGCCACTGAAATAAACCAAAGCCCACCTGACACGGAAAGCCAAGACCAGATGGATACAGAGATGCCCTTCCAACCAGTTGACAAAAAGCACCTAGCAAAAAGAAAAAACTCAATAGAAAACACAGCAATAGATACTACCAACAAATTTCAAATCTTGGAAGACGAGACCCAACAACCACCAAAAGAGACTCCCCCTATCCACCTAAAGTTAACTGCAGATTACAACCTAATCCTTCAGGAAATCTGCAGAAAATATCCTGGTACAGACAATAAACTCTCGTACGGATTTACGACAGCCTCAGAGTCGGACAGACTAGGAATCATAGAGTTACTCAACAAAAAGAAAAAAGAATATATTATCTCAGAAGATCCCATCAACAGACCCATTAAAGTTATCATTAAAGGATTGCCAGGAAACCATAACAAAGACGAACTTAAAAGGGAATTAGAAGAGCTAAACTTCAAAATAGGACGGATATCACAACTTAAGAACTTCAGAACTCAGACCTTTCACCCCATATTCCTGATTGAAGTCAAAAAAGAAGGAAACTACAATAATATATACAATATCAACACCTGTCGTACATGAGAGTAAGGTTAGAAACTTACAGGAAACCACCTAAAGCCACGATGTGGTATAGATATTCTGGCCTTTTTCACAGCGCGCGGAATTGCAGATGTAATCCGCGCTGCATTAAATGTAACGGAAAACACCAGACGGCGGACTGCAGCATTAAAGAAAGAATCCCAGAGCCAGTCTGTATACATTGCAAAGAGATTGGGCACTTAGCTTTTTGGAAGGGGTGTCCTGCCTACCCAACTACATCAACAGGAACCAAAAGATCTTATGCGGAGACCCTTAGGAAAAGAATCCCAGACGGTAATCCCGAAATCCCCCAAGTCAGCGCTACAACCCAGCAGAGGCCCAGAAATCCAAGGAAACCATCTGATACCCCCATCCCGGATGTCTCAGAAATGCACAGCATAATTGAAGCACTCAAAGAAATCAAAAAGCTCTTAATGAAATTCCCCGGTCTTCTGACAATAGCAGCCAAACTAAAAGAATCTAAATCCAAAGATGAACGAAAACTGATCCTACTCAATGCTCTCCTCGACTAAGTCTCAAAATCACGCCCTACTGCACTCTTCTAGCTCCTGATTCGCCGAACTCGAACAATTGGAAATCTACCACCTGACCTGCGGTACCCAGAAAAACCAGGCAACCTCACCCACTCCTACTCCACGGATTAGCTGCATTCCTATTGGACCAGAGAACTTTCCCCCTCTCCCGCTCCCAGACTCTCAACACCGGTAACTGTGATGAAACACTCTATCCCCTTTCGTCAGCAGTTCAGGGCATCTTCAGACGCAAGAACTTCTATGCTGCAAGGAAGGAGATAGCCTGGCTACGCCAGGCGGGTGCTCCATAATCACCAAAATCTCGCTGCGCTGTCGTCCAGAATCGTCGTAGTGTATGGGCGTCAAATCCATGTGCACTTCAGCCGGTGTTAGCTGCAGTCGGCCACAAAGATGGATCCTCAACAGACGCTTCCTTGATCGAGTGAAGACCACTGAGGAAGTGTTGCTGATCATCTATTGGGTGATAGGGAGTTTTCTCCGTCAAAGGAGAAAAAGGATTCAAAGAGCTGAAAAATTATTCCTGCTTTTTGAGAAGTTCCGTGTGATTAGGGATTCCGTGTTTGGATCCATCCGATAAAGATGGATGGATTTCTGGAGCGGTCTTGGAGTAGCCATTTAGAGCTAATAACATGTTAGTGGTTTTTTGGAGATTTATTCTCCGATTTGATCAAGGAACTATTTCTTGATTGAACTGCTATTTGATTTTTGTAAATAATATTAACCTAGATGAGAACAAGTAGTTTTTTTGTACATATATATGCCTATAAATAAAAATATTGTTTTGTTACGTTGCTCTCTTATTTGATCAATCTTGATAAAAATATTACACGGTGGTTCACTCTGATACAGATTGACATGTCATTTTTATTAATGCTTTTGCGTCCCGAGTAAATTTTCTGATATTATGTTTTCAAATGATTTTAGTTCGAACACCTGACTTATATCGCAATGTGATATCTCAAAAGTCCTATTGTCACTTCTCACTGCTTGATTGACATTCAGTTGCAATGATTAATTTCATCTGTTATATGTTTGATAATATTAGAATTCCCGTCAATAACGAAGCGCATGCAGCGTGTATTATGAATATATTTGTAATAATTCAGCCCTTGCGAAATATTACTTACCATACATGTCGAACAAAACATCCCAATTTCAATAAGATAAATGGATTTTATTACAAATTCTCCTCCGTTTCGATAGCATAGCATAGCATTCTCTTTTGTGAATGCCGGTGCATTTTTTTTCTGCCACTCCTATTATTCAAACTGTCCAAAATTTTTAAAGTCTTTTGCAACATTCTTTTTTCTACCCACAAAATATTATTTTTGTCAGCATCATTTCTGTCGAATGCTACTTTTTTTATTTATCAATCGATTTCAACTGATTATTATCAATACAGAAATCAAGTACTTTTTCATTTTTTTTTTCATAAGATGGAAAAGCATACTTCCTCATGCATTTCACCCTCATCGTAGTGCACTGTGAGAATCTACACCAGAGAGTTCCCCCAATACAGCATATTAATTTAAGGCAGATTTTAAATATTTTTAAATAATTACAATTAAAAAAATCTCATCAAGATACATGTTTTTACCCTACGAAATATATAGTAGCAAGTTGGTAGCTCTGCTCTGGGTCAAACGGTATGGGTTGCAGAGCGTTAACGAGAACGTGCTCACATCCACAAGTAGCACATAATATACAATATCATAATATTTGTACAGTACCATTACATAATATTCCCCCTGCCAGCGTCATGGCATAAGAGTAGCACGTCTTCCCCGTGGTCTGGGCATCCCGGGGTCGAGTGCCGGTTCAGGCAAGGTTGTTATTCTTCCATTTTCTATCTGCGAAGTTTGTGAATGTGCCCCCTGTATAAAGGGGTTGTGTAAGCGAATGTGATGCACGAAGTAGCTAAGTCGTACTCTTGGCACTAGTTGGCGCTACTGAAAAAACAATAGACTATCACTCGGCTAATAATAAAATAACTGTCAGCAGGTTTATAAAGGACCATAAGTCACAACAACATAATCCCTCCAATATTGAAGCAGTATATAAAATAAAAAAAATTGTGATACTGATCTATGTTATAGTGAATAAAGTTTCACAACATTTTATAATATTATACAATGTTGAAAAATGAGCTAAGCTTTAATCATAGTCATGAGCATCTCTCTCTAATTCTGCTCATCGTTCGTATTAAACTTCTGCTTCCCATTATCCACGCTTTAGCTCTTTGTTTCGAACCCAAAGCCTTCGGGTTGGCTGCACGGTATCTTATCCACTAAACTAATAAAATTTTGGATGCGACTGATAAACTAAGGCATGGGAATATGACTAATAGTTTGATAAAGAAAAATGAAGAAATTTAAATATTGTAAAACTAACAGTTTAAATATTGTTATAGGAATTAAGTACTGAATTTTGCACAAAAGAATGCATTAATTTGAAATATTGCTTATTATACAATCAGGCATAAATATTTTCCTTATGGGAATTTAAACGTTAAGCATATTTTCTTCCATTATAGTCACTATTATGCAATTCCAGAGGCGGCATTAGCAGGGGGGCAACTCGAGGGGGAATTGTCCCGCTGTTGGCACCCGCTTGAGTCCCCGTCGGCGAAAGATTGAGAATTTTGTCGGCAAAAATCTTCACCAATTCAGTATTGTTGTAAAGAGCTGCACATTCTCGAATATAATAATTTAAAAACTACCTTCAAGTTAATATGTTGTAAACAGTCGAAATATTCAAGTAACGTTTAAAGCAGTTTGATTATTTTTGACAAAATAATCGTTAGGGTGGCAGTTCAGTAAGATGCTGCATTTTGTGGACAATTTTTGATCGACTGACTATGAACGCAATTCAATGGATGTTGAAGATGTTAAATTCGCAGATTTTAAGGCTTTTGATTGAAAATCGTTCATTAAGCTTACAATCTCCGTTACTTTTGGCAGTATATCCGACAATTTCTGGATGGCCAAATATGAACTAAATGCGATGAAAGTCCGCAGATTTTTAGACATTTAATTCAAATACCCTTCATTCAGTTTATAATTTGTACTATGTTTTGCATTATAACCGATAAGGTGACAGGTGAATGAGATACCGCAATTAACCAAAAAATTTTTATCGGTCGACTGAGTACTTAATTAAATGAATGCCACGATGCCAAGTCCACAGATTTTTAGATTTAAATGTCGTTCATTCAGCTTATAATTTGCGCTACATTTAGTTGAATAATCAATAAGCTGACAAATGAATAAGATAGTGCATTTTTGCTGGCAGTCTTTCGGCTAAGTTGTTATCATTGGTTAGGAGAAAAAATGGTTTTCTTCGAGTATTTCGATTACATACAAGTAGAATTAGGAAATTATACACTTTTAATTAATTAAAACAAGCACTTAAGTATAAGGAAGGTTGTCTTCGTTCAAGCTATTGACTTAGTTTTAAGTATTGTTAAATCACTATCTTAAGACCAATGAAAACATTAAAAAAGACATTTTAAAATAAAAGAGGTATTTAAAAAAATTCTGCTAGGGAACTGCAAAGGGCGAAAAATGCCAAAATGTTTGTTAATTTCTAATTAATTGAACAGTTAATTAATTTTCGCCTTTTGAAAATTTGGAAGAATTCGGCCTAGTTCCTAAGAAGTGGATGCGGAACATGTGCGAATACGTACATGCATACATAGCCGCAACGATTTTTATTTGAGTTAAGATGAATGGAAAGGAAGACAGCCAAGATAGTGAAGAGTATACTTATCTGGCTTTTTATAAGCACTTAACTATTTTCGTGGAAACGGGTGACGTTACATCTGACAGGAATGAGAATTACCATGTGAGGAAAAAGAGGAAACGTTACAGTAGGTCAAGAACAATATCTATTACCCCCTTCAAAACATTAGTTTGTATAATTTAAATTCAGCACTACTTACCGTCGGTTTCAGCAACAAAAATATTTTGCACATTATTCTTATTTTCGAAGATAGCTTCAAAATGTGTTATAAAAATTATTATTAGATTTTTGATAAACTCGAAGTTAATTTTCATAGATATATTTTGTTCGAGTAATTATTAATTTATAAAGACATTAAATATAAAGTCAATTTTCTCAAACACATGTTATTCTATTCCTTCATAAATGATTTGACTTATTTTTGATAAATCCTTTGATGGAATGCAGCAAAATAAAGCTCAGATTAAAGAGTCAACTATCTATTTATATAACACAGGTGAATGCTCTTCAAATTATATCTGTTTATTACTGATTTCAGAAGAATTCGGTACCGTAAGAAAAAAATATGATATAATTAAATTAAATATTTTATATTGAATATAATCTCTTGATATTTATTTAAACGGTTTTGTTATCCATTTTCTAAAACCTAATATATTAAAGATTTCAATAAAAAATTGAATAGTATTATTTTTTAATCGAAATTTTAAAATTACTATTTTCTATTAATTCAAAAACTATGAATATCATTAAAACGCTTAGATATATTTTTTTGGTTTATTGGCAATGCAAAATTTTTTCTACAGCCATCCTTCAGACAAGAATTAAAAACTATTTTATTGTTATGATTCAACAATGCATACCTATGTTTAAAATAGTGATTGTTAAAATTCAATATTTGTTGTTAACAATACTTGAAATTATTATTGATTATATATCAATGTAATTATAATCTAACAATATAATATCATTTGCTTGTTCGCATTTAAGTGTGGTGAGCTTGAATTTGTTTGCGATTTCCTCAAGTAAATTTAAGTTATTAAAACTGCGGAGACTGCTATTAGTCCTTGTGCTTTTATCCATTTTGTGCCAAGTTCTGTTTTAAATAATCTGCCTAGAATTTTTCAATTGCCTTCACTTCATTCAGTACGCAGTTTACCTCGTCATCATGGGCAACTCGAGCATAAAAATCAGGAAAAAGACTGATGTTTCTGTGCAGACAGATTATCAACAGAATCGAGCAACCAAACATGCTTCAACTTTGACTGATATTTATGGCTCTGGCGAAACCGGAGTATATGTGTTTGATGTTGATTCTGCACAGTCGGGTTTTGAAGATATAAAGACTGAAGTAATCCAACCTGGAAATAATCCTTTCTTGGACAATTTTGTTGCTTCACCAATTGAATTAAAAGCCACTAATCCATTCTTGGACAATTTTGATGATTTTGCGGATGTGAAAAAAGAAACAAATCCTTTCAAAACTGATATTTATTCGAATGAGAAAACAGTGCTTTTATACCAGGAAGTTGATGAACCTCCAGAAATAGATCCATCCTGGTTTGAAATGGACGAACCTGAGTTAATGGAAATATTTGAAAACTCCAAAAATATCTTCAGTGTTCTTGACAAACCTTCGGAAAACGATTTTGCTACAAATCCATTTTTGGCAAGAAATCCTTTCGAACTAACAAATAAAAACCCGTTCAAAGAATCAATCATCGCAAATAACAATCCCTTTTCTGGTATTTCAAATGAACAAAAAATGTCTGAACTTAATACTTGTTATTGTCCAAAGCAAGACAATCTTACATTAGTTGCATCACGTCCCAACCATTACTTGAAACGGAAGGTAAACAAAGTTGCGTCTTGGTTGAAGTCAAGAAATATGGTTACCAATTCACCATGTTATTTGAAACTAAGGTAGCAATATTATTGTCGAACAATAGTAAACATTTACTTTTACAGGTGCTTTTATGCATATCTACAATCTGACAATAATTATGACAATGTTAAACAAATTTTAAAAATAGCAAAAGCTATTGAATTACTTATGATCTAACTTTTCAAAAACTGGGAGAAACATTTTACATCATCACTAGTCCTTCAATAGCTGAGATGGAACCCTTAAATGATTCTCTTCTCTGTTCTACCAATATTCTAAAGAAGCCATGTAAATCATTTTGGAACAACTTTTTCGAGAAATATGCGAACATTTAGTTTCTTCAAAGATTTCTGAATTTATATACTATCTGACCTAGGCTGAAATGAAAGGACTTATGGATTTAAAAGCACAAGTTCAACAACCTGTTAAGAATCTCCTTGTCTTAATGGATGCGAGTAATCATTGTACATATTGTATATATTATTTTGTTTTTTGTGTGTTTGTCTTTTATATTTCCCCTGCTGACACTTATTTATTATTAAAACTGTGGCTTTTATATAATGGATATGTGCTATGTGTATTTAATATGCATGGCATGATAACAGTCAATTGCAACTGATATTACTGTTACTTGATTTGAAAACTTTCCCGACTATGACTAATACTTATTTCTGAGAAGACGGCGAAGCAAGACTGCCATCACATTAGTGTCATCTTTGTGGCTACATACACACTATTTCCTAGCGATTGCTGCAAACTTACTATTTCGCTTATGTCTTCTCGGTGACTCATGATTTCTACCTTGTTTCCTCATGTCAGCGGCTCAAGACTTGTCAACTCATTCTGCTATTTCGATGGTTCCCCAGTTTCCATCTCGCACAGTTTGAAAACGTATTATCTCGTTCTGTCAATTGGTGGTTCCAGATTTAGAATCTCGTCTTGTCATCTCGGTCTTGCAAGATTATCTTAAACGCTCTGTCACCTCGGCGGTACCTTACTGATTCATCATCTTAGTGTTTCATCTCGATGGCTCCAGGCTTGTTCTGTCATCGTGGCTCTTCTATTACCATCCCGGCGACTCCAAAAAGAACCTGTTTCCTCATGATTTTATAGAATAAAGACTTTTTTCTGCAATAGTCAAAATTTCCAATAGCCCTGCCATGATCCTTCAGACAAATAAAATTTTCGGCTTCATTTTTATGTCTCATTATTTATTGAATTCTCTATGTAAATTTTTTTCTGCATTTTATAAAATATAACTGAGTAATTATATAATTAAAATATCTTGTATTGTATAAGTACCCACTTGCAACTTGTACTGTATAAGTATATTTTGTATTGTAAAAGTATATGAATATGAAATTTTCATTCTCTTTCTCAGACCATTAAGTAATCAACATTTGAAAATGTTTCTTAGGAAATTGCAGCTACAGTTAAATTCTTATATTCGAAAGAAGCAAATATGTTGCTTTATTAAAAATCAGCGGTTTAAAACAAAAATGTAAGAATTTTGATTGCTAACCGAAATGCTCTTAGCAAGTAGGAAATATAATGACAATCATAAAGCAGAGCTTTAATAAATTTTTATTGACACCCTATTTAATGATATTTATTTCGGCCTTATTTCCTTACTAGCCGCCTTTGGCGACCAGCCAGTTCGCCAGTATTAATGTTGGCTAAAATTTCCAATTAAATATTTTATGTAACTTGTTCTCTTAATAAAATTTACTGCAAAATATTTTTAAGCTTCATATTTTAATAGTTATATAATTCAGTCATACTATAATGCAGACCTTAAATAGTTCTGTTCATTGTACTACTTATATCTCTCTCTAATTTTCTGTCATTGCCCATAAAATTTCTACTTTAAATTAAAGTGGAAAGGTAAAATTAATATAGCAATTAATATAAAAACATTTTTTACTGAAATCAACTATATCTTCATTTTAAATATGAAAATTGAAAGCAGAAGTGTTCGGCATTGAAATTGTATATACACTGCAGAATAATTTTCATATTTTATATAATATCTTAAAGAATTATTCAACAAAAATATCTATTATTCATCATAAAATTCAGTTTTTAGTTTTACTTTCAAAATATTTAAATGATGTAAATAAAAATATATTATTTTATTTCAGTCAATAAATGTACTGATGAAAAATTATTAGTTTATTATAAAAAGTTTAAATTTTACACAGTCTTTTGGTTCCAAGAAATCATAGTCATAGAAATACTTTTGACACTTCACTTTTAAATAAATAAATAAACGTTTCTACCTTTTGCGATCAAATCTGACCCATTTATGAAGCTTTTTTATATATCAATTTTAGAACAATCAACATTTTCATAATCATAGGCAAATCGCTGTCGAAAAACCTTGCAGAAGATTGACGTATCTTCTTTGAGACGGTCGCTGAAGTGGTCTAAAAACGCCAATTTTTATAGAAGAGTGATTTTCAATATTAGTCAGTTTCAGTCATTGATTTAGTTGATTGGAATTCAAAAATTTGTATTTAAAATATTGGTGTCTCAAGAATATTTGATTAAATGTGATTTAAAGGGCGGAGTACCTATGAAAAAATTTAAAATTCATAATTCAGGGGAGCATTTATTGGCTCAAGTTACATAAAATCTAATTATTTAAGACCATTTTGTCAGCAGATGTATGCCCAAAATTAGCTGATGGGCGCTGATTAGAGTGATTACCCTATATATATATTAAATCATGTTTCTCTTGAATTAAACTATTTTACTCAATTAAAACACAGATATTGTCAAAAGTCATAGAAAGCTTTTTTTTGCACTCACATTTCAGAAAATATCATATATATTTTTTTTCATTTAATGCGGACATGTGCTGAAAATGACACTTTTATATGTGTAATTTGCAATAATAGTTGATTGTTTTTTAATTTGAGCTTCTTTTAAAGTGATGGCAACACATTGATAAAAGCTAATTTTTTCCCATTCTCACGAAGAGTGCCTGTGCAAATTAAATTCTATTTTATGGTAAATAAATTGTTGAAAAATATGGTTAAATATTTATTTAAGAATTCATTAAAAATAGAATTAAAACTTGTAGGTAAAAACATTGGTATCATTAAGAAGATAACTTTTTGGACTTCAATTTGATGTAAAAATCATTTTTGTACTATAATATTTTCGGAACTTATAGCTGAAAAGCGCTGAAATTTTGCTTAATTTTTAATTAATTAAAATTCTAATTAAAAATTAAAAAAAATGGCTCCGAGGTGCACATTTCCGACCTCCACAGTATACACATGACAAATTTCGTACTGTAGGTCGAACAGTCTGGCCTGTAGAGCGCCAACACATACACACACATACATTGAGCTTTATTGTAACCATAGATTATGCATGAATAGGGCGGTAGAGTTGTTTTCCCTAATTCAAAATTCAATGAATAATAGTTTCTAAAATGAATTGTAATATTTTTCAACTAATTGTTACTTTCTCGGTAACGAAATATTAAATTTTTTTATTATTATTTATTTCACTGTGGGATTTCTCCGACGAAAATCTATTTAATGGTTAGATTATATTTAATAAAATACTCTCTTCTCTGAGTATTCTTGTGCAATATGCATGCTAAGAAGAGTTATTTTACTGTAGTCAAATTATGTTAATTCATTATAAATCACTGGACTAAGTAAATTCCATAACTATGAATTAAATTTATTTAACATTAAAATACCTGTTTTTGCAATCTAATTTACAGGCTGCAGTTATTACAATAAAGAAATATTACTAAGACTTCAATTGAAGACAAAAAATAAATATATGTGGTATGGTAGCTTTTCAGATATACTAAAAGAGCTTATCAATGTACGCACTAAATTTATTAAATAAATTACTACCTAAATTCTTCAGATTTTGCATTCAGGAATTCACCTATTATATCGGGAAATGCATTAAAATTTTTTTCTTATTCATTTCTTTCTTTCAAAACATTTTCGCAACAAAATCTATATAATTTCACTTGCTCCTAAATTTTTAATAGTTTTTGTATTAGGATGTCTTGATAAAAAGATGATTAAAATAGTTATTCACAGAATATTCATATATAGCACATTAAACCCTTTACTTAACTTCCTAATTAGATGGCACATCTTATTTCAGACAATTATTATTATTTTAATCCTAGAATAATATAAAGGCATTTTAGGTAATGATACGTTTTCAACTCATTTTCACATTTTAAATTATTTAATATTTTCCCTTAATTGCAAATTAAAAATTTAGCAATTCAATGCGCAATTCTGACTTATCATTGTTTATGAAGGGGTTAAGAAAAACGAATGCATGCAACTGAGAAGATAAAATTCATTTTTTTTGTGAAATATTAGCTTGCAATAGCTTCGAGGAAAATAAAATATTTAACCATAAGACTACGTGCCAAAAAATGAAGATAGGGGAGTTCATATTTAAGATCTAACTGTTTTTTTAATAAAATGCATTGGTTTTTACTTTCTCCTGTACTTAATACAGAGAAAGTATAATAAAGGTCAAAAAATTCAAACTCGAGATTTTGACAAATCTTAACGTTTTAGATCTCCCTGAGTTCAAGAAACATTTTTTTGGATAATGTCGATGACAAAGATAACTCAGAAATGTTTTCACCTAGATAGTTGAAATTTGTTATGCGGTCTTTACATCAAATGTGCTGATTTCTATCAAATTGTGAGAAAAATCTGCTCGGGGGAAGTACGTCTATCCGGCTGCTCAAATATAAGTTAACACGATATTTGCAAAACGAAGAGAGGAGGATCGTCAAAATTCGGTACACAAATTCAACATCTATAGTATAAATTCCTTTAAATTTTAATTTAAATCCAACCATGGATTGATTATCCATCGATCTGTACTTTCAGAAACATGCAAATTCGATAATTCAAAAACACAATGACTAAAATATTATAATAAATTAATTTATCAAATTTGTTATGTGATTTGTGACTACATGTGCCGTTTTGTCTCATTCGATTAAGAAAAACGTGTCTAAAACACAAATTCGATTTTTGGATACTATTAACGAATACCAGGGATTAATTGCTAAATAACTCACCAAAAATGCCACCACAGTTTCATTAAAAATGCTAAATTCACGCCAAAGGTTAATATTTCGTAACTATTATATGCGAAGGCCATATAAGACATTCTCTGGCAAGACAAGTTTATTAGAGAGAGTGCGGGAAAGTTTCCGGCAAACCACTCCCAATGGTTTTAATCCCAAATATACCTTGAAAAATAAATACATGGGAAACCTAATACCTAAGCAGTTAATTTTTCACAAGTACATTTTTCATATCTTACATAAAATTGTAACTTTGCACATATATTTACAAAATATTTTCTACAATCTTCTTAAGAAACAGTATCTTTGTATCTTTATCTATATCGTTCGTCTCCAAACTATAGTAAATGTTTGCTGTGCGCGAGCGCTTATTCGCCTCAGGTTCGAAATACATGCGAATTTCTGCTCGTTGTTGCAGTTCTTATAAAAAATTATTTTAGGTAGGGAACTGCTTTTGGCAAGAACATATCAAATATTTTTTAATTTATTATTTTGGATTTCTAAAATCTTCCTTTTATAAAACTTTTTGAATTAAGTTTCTAAATTCATTTTATATAGCTTCCATGGTAAGAGTATACATTTATTCATTTAACACGATACGACATTCTGGCGCAATCTCTTTTTCTATCTATATAATACAATCTAAAATGAAATATAACTATATTTTTTCCAAAATTAGATCTCAGAGTGAATAAATATCAAGAGTCTCATAAAAATAAACTTAAATATTGACAATCTTTTGATGATCAGTAAGAAACTGAGAACAATTTTATATAAATAACTTTGTAAATTTTTAATAATGAAAGAAAGAGTTAGTATCTGAATAATAAAAAAAAGGCTAAATAATTCTTGATTTCCTTTCATTAAATGCAAAAATTAGTTATTATGAGTTACTTCGAATCCAAATTAGAGAAATTGTGCTTGCCCCCTGTCGGACTTGTCTTGCCCCCTTGTCGGCAAACCTCTGCCGCCGCTCCTGTTTAATTCATCTTAAACTCACAATGAAAAATATAATGAATACATCAACAAGATATTTAATAAATGAAAATAAAGTATATAAATTTAACATACAACAGAAAAAGTTGTATCAAATACAAAATTAATTTTCTGGGTCATCACACAAGTACAAAATATTATGTCACGTATATAAAACATTATGTCAGAAAAAATACATTTGTAATATTATGACAATTTCACCAAAAAAAAAATCCTTTTATAAAATGTCAGGTTATTTCCTCTGTTTCCTTTAAATAAAACATATTTAAACATAGTATCTTTTTATATTAATATTAGCAAGAAATTTATATTCATTTAAGTAAAAATCAAATAGTATTAAAAGGCAAAATGAAAAGCTTCAATAAATTTAATTAAAAAGAATAACAGGTTTCATGAACTAGAAAATTCACTGCAGAATAAAACTTCATTAAAGATAATTTTCTGGATGCTGCTCCTAATTGAAAAATGGCAAAGGAAAATGAAAAATGAAAGCTAGCAGAATCAAATGAAGTGAATTAAGTATATTGTAGTTTACGTGAAAACGAGTTTGTTTTGACATTTGTTTTGTTTCTTGTTTGTTTAAAGTATTTAACTGGAATTTTTTCTCTTTTATTCAAGTTTATCGCGTCGATAGTTTGTAAAATCGATCATTAAATGTCAGTCTTTTATAAAATGTGCATTTTGGAAGCCCTTATCCGATTTTATTATACGGCTACCTAATTAAGAAGGATTTCTTTTTGGGTAATTATATGTATTTTTTTTTATGTATGTGCATGACTGATATTGAAAATTTTTCTTATAATAGAAATCAATTGAAATCATTTTCGTAATTTCAAAAACGTGTTAAAATGAGTCCAATTTATTTAATAATGAATGATAGATATTCTGGTATTTTTTAAAAAAAATACGTTATATGAAAGTGCCGGAGGTCAATTATTCCAAATAAGCAGTCTAATAAAAAGACTATCATAATTTTTGTAACTTCAGTTACTATTATTTAATTTCAACTGTTTATTATATTTGAGCTTAGAGATTTTATAATCGTTATGCAGCAAAAAAAAAAAAAAAAACTTTATAATATCGATAAATAACATTTAGATTACACCAGTTAATAACGAGTTTCTTATGAGATCATTCATATTGATTTTGTCTGGTCATATTTATTTATAAATTGTTTAACTGTAATGAATTAGTAAATATTATAATGTTAATTATTATAATATTTTTGCATCATATTTTAAAAGAAATAATTGTTTCAAAATTGAAGTTTAATATAATTTTTCATAATTTTTTTTATAATAAATCTTAGTTTAGAGTGATAAACATGTTATGTTTCAATTATAAATTTGTTTTACCTTAATATTCAATAACAATTGTTTTAAATTTCAAAACAGTTTTTTAAATAAAATAGGAAAAAAACCTTATTAATATTAGAAATAATTTTTTAAAGATAGAAATAATGTTAAAAACATCTTTTATTCTCTAACAAGAATTTATAGTACTTTTTTTTCTGTATTAAAATACTTTAAGTGAAAAATGATGTGTTAACTTATATGAAAAAGAACTTTTACTATATGAAAATAAAAGAATTTTTTTATGTACCAGATATGTATTTTTAAAATGTCGTTCTCTCTATATAATTGTGTTTGTGTTATGCATTGGAAAATTTATATCTTCATGTTTGTTTGTTTTTTTAAAAATTTAGATTTTAGATACAAATTAATCTTAATTTCCTATAGTTTCACATAGATATAAGTTTCATGTTATATTTTATTTAAACATGTGCACACTTTTGCAAAAAAAAAAATAATAATAATAATAATAATAATAATTTTCAAATAATGATTGATTATCAGTAGGTTATTCTGAAGTTTGGTTAATGTAAATTTGAATCTATGAAAGTCTGTAATAAAATGTGTTTAAATTTTTCCGATTTTTCATGGCTCTATGGAATAATCAACTTTTTTATTTTCAAAAACAAATATTAAGGTTACTTTTAATTAGTTCTAGAATAAAGAGAAAATTTTGTAGTTAAAAGATTTCAAAGAATTATATTTTAAAATTATTAGTAAAGTAGTACTTAATTATTTCAAGTTATTATTATTTTTTTTAATTTGGTATTAGTTAGAATGTGTGAAAATATAACAGTCATTCTCTATGAAATTGATTCTAGCTTTCTTTCATAATTTTGCAGTTTACATATAAGGCTTTGTTGTCATTTCTTATGAGATTACTTTTTATGGCAATATTTATACCTACAGTAATAATTGTTGTCCTGCTAATGGAAAATAACCTTTTCATTTACATAAACTTGCAATCATGAAAACAGTTTTAGTTATATGCAAAAAATTATTTGTTTGAACAGTTTTAGCATTTTGTTTGTTTTTGCATTTTGATAAACAAAAATAGTTATCAAATGCAAATGTTTTAACGAGATGCCACTATTTGAGAAGTGCATAACTAGATTATAAATACAATAATTCTAGTAACCTTAAGAGCAGCATTGTTGAGCAATCGTTTTTCACAAACTGATACTATACTTGATGCATTTGGTTACATATTGATTTTGTAAAACTAGTAGAAATGTATCATGGTTTTTGTTAATTTTGATTTGCTTTCAAAGGCATAACTCTTAGATTTATTTTTCTTAAGGTATAATGTCCCACTCTGGCTCCTCAACCAAACGTCCTGTGAGCAACAGTCTGTCACAATGGTCTGATCTTCCAAGTGATGCTTCGCAGCACTCTCTGCAGTCCCACCATCATCATCACAGAAGTTATGACCCTGAGTGGGATGCCAAAGAGGAGTTGCGGATGCGGGAATTGGAAGAGGCTAGGGCAAGAGCTGCCCAAATGGAGAAGACCATGAGATGGTGGTCAGATTGTACTGCTAACTGGAGGGAAAAGTGGAGCAAAGTGAGGACTGAAAGAAATAAAGCAAGAGAAGAAACCAGAGTTCTTAGGTATTTAAAAAATTTATTGAAAGCAGATAAGTTTACAGTAAAGTACCATTTATATGGCTTGCAAGAGATGACATAGAAAGACTTTTCATGTATAAATGAAAAGACATAAACAATTTTAATGATTACAATACTGTGAATTCAAATTTGTTTAAAAGTAATGTTTTTAATGTTAGTACTAGTATTAATTATATATTGAAAATAATAATTATATTTTAGAAATTTATTATAAAAGTTAAAAAAAATCTTATCTTTACTGCATATTTTGAGTGCTAATTGTACTTAAAAAAAAAATTTATACCATTTATTCTTTGAAAGGGAGAAAACTAATTATATCTGTGATTTTGCATTGTATAAATGAAGTACTTTATCATTACAATATTTATGATTTAATCAAGACTATAATAAAATTGAATATAAATAAGAAATATTTAAATAGGGCTCCACTGTATTTTGTGTACAAGTTCCACAATATCTTTAAAAGAACTTTTTTGATTAGTGTGTTTTGTAATTTATTTTTTTCTTTTCTAGTTTCTGATCTATTTAAATCTGATATTTTGAATAATTTCTATTGAAAAGTAATTTATCATATAGTCTGAATTTATTATTTTCTTGTAAATTTGGATTTTTTCATTTCAAAATTCATAAATGTATGTTGATTCTACTTTTAAGCATAATACTATGTTAAGTAAAATGTGTTATTTTTTACTTAGGCATTTCAAGGAGATGGTATAAGTTGGTGTTAAGTTTGCTCTTTTTTTTTTACTATCTGTGAACTATAATCTTCTCTGAATTAAAAAAAAAATGTATATAGAAAAGAAGAAAAAAGATGTTCTTTGTACTATCTCCTTCTTAAATAAATATGGAATGAAACAATACATTCTCTTTTATGTTACTGTGAAGATAATTGTATTTTAAGAAATCTTCTTAAATTAACGATTTTAACTAAAATGTGTAAAATAAAAAACTACACCCTTTTTGCATTATTTGAAATATGTACTTTTTATAACTTTTTAATATACGCTTAATTTATGTATTTTTAAGACGAGTGGTAATGCAATATCTCAAAAATTCTCAATATTAGAGGAGTGCATTTAGTCTATTCCTTTTATGTCAGGTATCAGTTAATATTTAGAAGCACTAAATAAAAATTTTAAATAGTTAATTTTGAAAGTAAAGTAATTTATCAATAATATCACTATCATTTTGATAAATTTGAAATAAGCCTGTGCATAATACAGTAGTACTCTAGAGATTCTCATAAATGTATTTTAAATTCCTGAAATAAAATTTTATTTTAATGTGGCATATTTATGTTGCAAATAGGTAATATTGTTAAATATTGAAGAAAATTCAATATAACATGTTAATTGCAAATTTAAAAAAATTTCAGTCAAAGAATATTTTACATGACTGTTTATGTGTAAACATAAATCTTTGAGTACCATAGAATTATATTCTTATTTTATGAATTCATCTTTAGGAAAATCATAGTCCTCTCCCTTTGAATCTAGTAAATTTTTCTAAAACTAGAGCACGCTAATTAAAATTCGTTATTTATTTTTTCAGAGGAAAACTTGAAGTTGCTGCCAAAGAATGCAATACACTAAAAAGAGAAAAACAAGAACTTTACTCTCAAATTGAGAGGCTAAAAAAAGAAAATCAACTTTTTAATGGAAATGAAGAGTTTATTGATGAGAAGAAAGAAGACATTCCATATACGGGAGGGCAACAGAATAAAGAAAGAGTCATTCCTGAGAGAGATGTAGGCCCAGGAGATAAAGTGTCAGATTTAGGAGATGTTCTGATCACTAATTCTCTGCCTAAGCCCACAAAGGAGGGCAATGCTGATGATGAAAATGTTGAAATTTCATCAACGGTTGTTGAGGTTTCTGACTGTGGGATCACAAATCCAGATATGCAGTTCTTAGATAAATTTTTAAACAAAGAAGCCATTACTACTAATACTATTCCATCAGTTAATGACAAGAAAGTCTCAAGACTTCTGAATCGAGGCATAGAGGATTTCAATGTCCCTGTTCAAGAGATGACTGAACAAAAGGTAGCCATGTTGCAGTTGCGTTTAGATGAGGCATCAAAAACTATTATTGCCGAAAGACAGTAAGCTTTTATTTATAGTAAAAATATATCTTTTGTTGGAAAAAAAAAGCATTGGCTCCATTAACAATTCCCTAAACAAAAGTTTTCAAATTCTTTTGCTATAACTCACTAATGAAATCATGCCAATCTGCTATTGACATAACACCAACTTGACAGCAATTGTGGTCTTAATGTAATAATATATATATATATATATATATATATATATATATATATAAACTAATATTTTTAAGTTAGGCTGTCTTAAATACTGATAATCAATTATTGTGCCCCTTTCCATCAAAGAGTTACAAAATACTAACCTAATGTGGCAGATGTACCAATTTGCCATTATGAAATATTTGCAATAATCATCTCCATGCTTGAATGTAATTTAGTATGCTATAGGGGCTATAACTAGAAATGGGAGGTCCCATAACAACAGATAATAATAAGGATTTTTTTATTTTTCTCATTATTTTAACCACCTTTTTGAAATTTTGGTTGATTATCTTTTAAAAAATTAAAATAATTTTATGCGCTTAAATTGAGCGAATAATTTTTTTGATAAAAATCTGCATATGTTATGCATTGTTATATTTGATCCTCTTTGTTCTTGTTAAGTCAAAAGGCCATATATCAGAAGCTGTTTGATAACATACAGATGGTATAAGCAATTAAAATGTTTATTAACAAATTAATCAATATGCCTAATTTTTACTTTTAGAATCTATCTAAACACTCTCTTGAATACCAGCTATTTCTATCATATTAATCAGTAATTTTGGCCAGAAGTCAAATTTAAACCAAAATGTTTAATGGTTCTAGTTGATAGTAGAGCTACGACCTTCGTAAAACAAGGCCTCACAACTTAACAACCTCACACATGGTAGAATGATTGGCTGCAATGAGCAGAATCCCACTTTCTTCCTTGATGTTTAGGTATATTTTAAATTCACTTAAAAATAACTTATTATTAATATTAAGACATTTGCCTTGCATAAAATTCAAAATTATTTATTTTTTCCCTTTGTGAATAAAAGAAACGTCATGGTAGAAAATCTTAAGGTCCTCTATAGTTTATTGACCATTTAATAACATTTAAATCATAATATAAATTTATTAGATATATACATTGGGGTGTTATTGTTAGTTTTTCTTGTTTTAATGGAGATTTTCGTTTTTATTTTATTAAAAATCGTTTTGTTTTTTCCCTGAAAATATTTTTTAAAGCTTAAAATTAAATTAATCTAATACTTTTTAAAGCTTTTGATGATTTTTTTATTGTAGTGACAGGTAATACATGTATTTTATAAGTTAACATAAAATTGTTTACTTCTCAAATTACTTATGAACTTTCAAATAAAATATTAATGTATTTAATATAAAATTTAAATTTTATACTAGCTAATTCTGTTGATAAAAAAAATTACTTTCACAGCTTGTTTTTTCACATTAACAATTGTTTTCATTTAATATATTAGTAATTCATACAATTTAATAAACTAGCTTTTATTATATCTGATTTTACATTTCAATGCATTTATAATTAATTTCAATTCAATCTGTAGAAACAGTAAAATAAAACACAAATAAAAAAATCACACATTATTTAAATCGTAACATTTTATTTACAGAGAGACAATAACAAAATACATTTTGTTTTCCAACTTTATTATAAATTTCACACAGACAAATGAAAATAATTATAATATTAAATAAAGTTAAAATACAAACTTACAAATTACTTCTAATTTGGAAGAAATTAATAAAGAATGACTTACCTTAAGAGCTTGAGAAGTGCCTAGACAAATAAAAATTATTTTGCTTGCTTTTTGAATTATACTCCATGTATTTGATTTAAAGTTTTTAAAATTAAATCAGAAAAAGTGTTGATTTTTTTCTATCTTCTCTCTTTTTGCTATATCCTGGAGACTGCTATTTAAAAGCTGCTTTTAAGTTTCCCCCTTTTTTTTTTAATGTGTTGCCCTATCTATTGGAGTTTCTCTTCTTGCTTTGATTCTGAGGAAAAGTACGAGGGTAAATTAGGAAAAATTGAAGGTACAGCATCAGGTACAAGCCTAGAAAAAAATAAGAAAAAGTGGAATTCTTTAGATAAAAAAAGTAGATTTCTTTAGATAAAAAAAAAATGTGCAATTTATTAAAACTTACAATCAAAAACAGAATAGATATTTTCTTAATACATAAACTAAAAGCTAACGTATGTTGGACAGTATTAAATAAAATCATATTGAGTATTAAATAATAAAATTTAAAATCAACAGAAACATTAATTCTTCCAAAATAAATACCTAGTTCAATATTATGTTGGAATATCTATAGTAATTATTTATACTACCATTCAAGTAATACAATATTCTATATGAATTAATCAATTGATTTTACACGGTATGAAAAATGGATTTAAAAACGGCAACTTTTCATTACTTTAAAAAAAGTTTCAGATATTTTGTAAAAGTTGCATTAATTTATAATTAAAGATTGTGTACAACTAATGATATTTAAAAATAATAATAGATATTAATTGTTTTTATATATAATCTGATTATTTATAGATAAACAAATAAAAACTACATTTTCTAAACATGCGCAATTCATATTGTTTTTACAACTATATCTAACTTTTTTACATAATATTTTAGAATTAAATATAAGTTTAACCTGCTACAATCTATAGTCATGATATATATAATTAAAAATTAAGTTTTATTATTCATTAGATGATTTTAAACTTTTTTTTATAAGAGCATAATAACAATAAATCACTTAAGTACTTTGTAAGATTTTGGTGATAATTATTAAAAATTTCTAAAAAAAATTACCTTTTACACTCTAGTGGTACTTGAATAAGTTCTCATGTACTGGTATTAAACGCTTCTCTGTTAAAAACTGATTTTCTTGAAAATGTTTAGCACAGACCTAAATGTTAGCAATAAATATTAGGCCTAAATCAGATTTTAAAAAATATGTCTGAAGTATAATTAAAAAGATACAGAAACAAAACATTTTAAATATTAAGAACAAGTAAACAAAAGACTATGAGAAGTAACAACAAAACAAAGAAGTTTTTTATTTAGCTCAAGCAAACAATACCAAAGTAATTGGAAGCATAAGCAACTAAATGTAGAGGAAACAAAAATGACAGAAGATAAATGGAAGTTATACATAATTTTAAATGTTTCGTATTTCAAAAGAATTAATTAACTAAAAATTGTACAAAAAAATCAAACTTACTTACTATATTTAGTTGGTACGAAATCGTCCCGCTTTATTGCAGAGATCCATGCTCTTCTAGTGTTTTCATTGTTTGGAAACGAAAATACAGAAACTTTGGAGCTATTTTTTGTGTAATTACTTTTACAATTGGGAACACAGCACACACTAGGCATCTTCATTATGATAAATTAAAATTAATATGCAAAAAGATCAGAAAACTTTCAAACAAAGCCAATAACACATTTCCCATTCTTCAATACGATAACGACTATAGTTTTCTACATAATTCATCCAACCTCATGACATCATGGGCTGAAAGCGTTGGGAGTTGTGAGGCCTTGTATTACGAAGGTCGTGGTAGAGCTGACATAATCTGGCTCTACATGTTAATAAAATTGTAGGTCATTATGTTGGTGTTTATATATGAAAATGATTGGTATTCGGATGGTCCTATGGATTAGAACCTATAACTTATAATGACAGGAAGAAAATATTATGTAGTAACAGATTCTTTAAACATATTGCCTCTAATATATATTGTTATAATTTGTACATTACATAAATTTTAGAATACTAATTATTTTTGAATATTTTAATATGTTACAGATTATGAATTTTCTGTGAAATACCATAAATTATTTTTGTAGCTTTTTGTGAAATATAAATTATTTTTCAAAATAATTAATATTTCTGAAATATATTAATTTATCATTTTTGCTTAATGTTTTTAAAAATTTGGTATTTATAATTTATGTAATTAATATATGAACGAGGGATTCATAACTCATATATTACATTTTAAATATAGAGTATAGTAAAAAAGAAACTTTTAATAGTTTTTGAAAAAAAAATTTAATCATTTTTCTTGCATTTAGACAAAACATTACAATTACCTTTTTTCTAAGTGTAAGAAAGAAATATAAAAGTTAGACGCTTTCTTTTTTTGTATTAAAATAGATTATAAAATTATGTGGTTATAATTTAAAATAATTCATGAACCTCAAATTTTGACTCTAAATGGTACAATAAATAATAAAATATTTTTTTACAAATGTTATTTACAGCAGGTTATATAATAAATATTCAATATAAAAGGAATGAATTGCAAAACTGTAATTAGATAGCTAGATAAAATTAATGTTACTAGATAAAAGTTTTATTGCAACTAAATACTATCAGAATTAATAGTTCTTTTATTTTCATTTGGAGGATAAAATTTCAGTTGAATCAATAATTTTAATCTGTAACATAATGGATATATTTATTTCATTAAAATATATTTAATGGCTTAGTTTAGGCGATAACAATAAAGTTTAGAAATATCATTATTTATTTTGGCTAATTCAATCTCATTAAAAAAAGTTAAATTCAATATTGAAATTGTTACTGTATTTGAATGATTTTTGAGGGTTCTATATTGTTTACATGATTGAATTCATATTTAAATTAATTGCTGGAACCATATATCTCTAATCAACAGTTTTTAAATTTTCTGTATTCTATATATATTTATAGCATACTCTGAACTATTGGTCTAATATGATGGAAGAATAGGCCAGATTGGCTGGAATTATATAAATGTTCTTTTCCTATGTCACGTTTGCCAATTAAAATATTTTTTTTTAATGTTAAAGCCTGCTAACATTTATATTTTCTTATCCCTTAGTAAAACCACTATTTTATAAATATTTGTTCTTTTCATTAAAAAAATTTATTACAGAAAAAAGATGTCCAACAATAAGAATATTGTACATATTTTGAGATAAATTTTATTGACTCATTACAGGATGGATGGATAAATACATTTTTAAATTGAACACATTGTAATGTAATATGTAGGCTTGGTTCTTCCAAAAGTTCTTTCAACTTTTTATTTATTTTGCCATTGATGAATGAGTACATTAATGTAAAAAAAATTTTAAAATGTAAAGGGTCAAAATTAATTAATTGAAGAATTTTTTTCCCCTTATAGACACTTATTTGTAACATCTGTGCAAAGCTAATTTTTCTTCTTTTTATTACAGAAAATTATTTTTGAAACTGTTAGACAGTTGAAAACCTGCAATGTTGATAGAAAATGTATTTGAGTAGCTGAAAGTACATAAAATTATTTAAAAAAATGAAAATATTGTGATCTTGCATTAAGATATTGTAAAGGGCACTATATGCATAATTAAAAGAGAGAACATATCTTCCCTCATATAAAGATTTATATTAAAAAAATTGTTCCCTCTGTTAATTATTTTGTTAACTCTCCCCTGTTTTAATTGTTAATTAAAAATGATTATCTGTGCATAGAAAAAAGTTTAAGGATCCCTGTATTAAAATATTAAGCATATGTTATCTCACATTAAACGACATTATGTTACTCACGATACTCGACGATAATGTTACTCACATTATCTCACATGTAACAAATTTTATCTCACATTAAACGAACACAAATATATATACATGCACATATATATTCATCTAAAATTTGTACAATAAAATGCTTAATTTTATGATAGAGAGAAGAATAAACTGATGAAGAGTATAGATAAGCTCCAAACTGAATATAACCAACTTCGAATGAAGTATGAAGATATGAAGAAGTCAAAGCAGGACATCATGAAAGAAGTAAGATTTAGATCTTTGTTAACTTCAATGTTTGGTTTATCTAGTTAAATGTTTATCTTCTGCATGTGTTCTATTTTATGTATGAAAATGTGTTATATTATTTGGAATTTTATGTACAGTATTTCTAATGTGATGAAAGCTAACCAATTGTAATATTAATTGCAGGAGGTTGTCAATTTTCTCCAATCACTTTTTCATTATTTGTGAGCTAAGTCTTCACAAGCCGTAATATCTCCACTTTTATTCTTATTCTTTTAGATAGTTTGAATTTCCCATGCATGCAGAAAAATCTCATTTACCTATTATCTTTTGAAATTTCAATTTTTCATCTATTTATACATCAATATCTTTTCAGTTAAGCCAAATTAAAGCAGAACATCAAGATGAGATTGATAATATGAGGTTAGACCTAGAAGATGAAGCTAACAATAGAAGCAATCTGGACCAGAGAGTAGCTGAACTTCGCTCTGAGGTAAATTGAAATACAGTAAAGAATCAAAAAGAAATGTTGGAGGTCCCGCCTCAATTTTTTTTTTTATATCACTAAAACACTTTTATTTTTGATTTGATAAATAAACCATCATTATCTTTTTTTACTATGCAAATTCGAATTATACCATTATGATAAATTTTGTGTATTTTATCTTTACTGCATTTTTGCTTCATCTGTTAATGAAATTGCTTTTGGAAAGAATTCCTTTTTGATTAAATGACAATATATTTTTTTATTATTTTTTATATGTGTTATAATAGTACTATATTTTTCTTAATTAAATGTATTCATGTTGAGCAATACCTTCATTTGAAAATAATGAAATTTTCATTTGCTTAATCTGCAGTAATTGATAGTTTCCTGTCTGAAAAACAGCATTTTCTTTTTCTTTGTCATCAGTAAATTGGATTGTTGCATTTTTGATTACTCTCATTATGTTGTATTATATAATGTGGTTTCAAAATGTTACTAATCAGTCAAAAATTATGTTATTCTAGATAATGAATTCTATCCCTTTAATTTTGCAGTTTGAAAGTTATATGTTAATTTACATTTAAAAGTTAAATTATGAGTATTATGGCTCTTTTAATTTTTGCACATGCATAGTTCCAGCACTTTTCAATACACATGGCAAAAAAAGAAAAAGGTTTATGACAAACATTATTTTTGAATGAAAAAAAAAAAAAGAAAAAAGGCATCATTGAGACATTATTAATTGCAACGATAAACAATGTGGAATTTAAAAGAAAGTTTACTTAAATATTGGTTGATAAAAATGTACAATTTCTGCTTGTTTTAAATTCTTTAATATTTTAAATTTTTTTTTTTTCATTTTATCCATTTGAAAATAGACAATTTCAATTGAAATTTTTTTCATTTGTCATTAATTAATATATTATTTTGTAATATGTTTCCCAATCATGGAAAGGTGATATGTATATATATTTTATCTTGAACAAGCTAAAAAGATGCAAGAATTTTTTAAAAGAGAGAATTGGGGAGAAAAAGCAAAAATTTTCATTGTACTTTTGAATTTCTTTGAACCAAAACTTCAATCCTGTTCTTTGCTAGTTATTCGATTGAACATTCTTTTAGTTGGAGAGGCTTCAGAGTGAAAATGCTGCAGAATGGGGCAGGAGGGAGAGACTGGAGACAGAGAAGCTTGCTTTAGAACGCGAGAATAAAAAATTACGAACACAGATTGAAGACTTGAATGAGAGAATGGAAAGAAAAACTAAGCAGATGACTCTTGCATCTGATTCAGACGTTAAAGCTCTTCAGATTGAATTGCATGAGAAAAATAAAGTACCGTTTCTCCTGATTTGTTAATTTCATAAATATTCTGCATTATAAAGCTTTTGTTTTGTTTATTTGTTTCAAAAAGTTTATTTTTACTCATATAATCATAATGATCTGGTGATGGATTCTTAGACTTGGGAAGGCAATTTTTACTATAGGACATCATATTTTTTTAATTTGTGCGTTGCTTGTTATAGAAATGTTTTTATTTTAAAAACTATATTGATGAATTAATTCAGGAATAGATCATAACAGTAGAAATACTAGTGTTTAAACAAATCAAACATTTTATTTACAACAAATTTATAAAACACTGTTAATAAGTTTAAAAGCTTGCAGTTAACTAATTTCTGAAATAATTTCATAAAAATATGAAAGCTGATAAGTATTATTTGTATATTCTAAGCCCTATTTAAGCTTCAATGACAATTTTATGCTTGAATGTCTTCAATTATTTTATTGCATTATGGTTTAGTTGATGATATGATAATAGGTCATTTTAACCCCTTTTATTTATTTATTTATTTATTACCTTTTTGCCTTGAATAAAGCTGTTCCATTTGCTCTATAAAATGTTTAAGTATTTTATTAAAAACATTTTTTAAAGGTAAACTTACATTTTGAACATTTTATTTTGAAAGTATTTATTTAAATTAGAATGAGAAATATTATACTTATTGTCAGATTGATTATGCACATTTTGATACTCATATGATCTTTAATCATTTACAACTTAACTAAATAAGATTGATGTAAAAAATTTCTTTAGGAGCTGGTAGATTTGAAGCATGCACATACAAAATTGAAAAAAGTTTTGCAAGACAAATCTACTGAATTAGCTCATGCTTTGCGCCGATCAGAACAATATGAAGCTGAAGTGAAAAAGCTTAGAGGAAGGATAGAAGAGCTGAAGAAAGAACTGGCTTCTGCTGAGGATGAAGTGAGAATTATTATATTGTTTTATTTTTTATATTAACCATAAATATCACATTTTTTGCAATCGAAACTCCTTTTCCCCAATCCAAAGTTATTATGCAAGTTATTTTTAAACAATTAGAAATTTCTATAATATCTAATATGCTATACAAAACAATCTCAAAAATTTATTCAGGAATACAAAGAATAAGGTGAAAATGTTTCTGAAATGTCTGGTGAAATGTCAATGGCTCTGAGAAATGCAAATAATTTGACATATGGTTTCTCATTTATCCTTAATATTTAAAGCAGATGTATGGAGGTGACCAAATTTATGTTGGTCCACTTAAGAAGAAGATAAGAATGTTTTAAAGTAGACAGATAAATGCATGGAGATTAGATGTGTTAAAAAATATGAAATAAAATTTGGGTATTCAGTTTTAAAATTAAAACAATTGAGTTGGTGAGGACTTTTTAATCTGGTATTTATCTATATAATGTGTATAATTTCTGCAGATGCAAACCTTTCTATATAATAACTTGGCCTTTGGAAGTAAACCACATCATTATAATTGATATGATGGCTGTTTAGTATTATTCTGCCTTTTCCTAATCCTTTGCCATTTTTATAATTGACCTGCTACATATGGAGAAATTTACATATGCAGAAATTTCAGAGAAAGAGATATCTAACAGGGGAGGCAGTGAAGTCATGTTTGCAAATTGTTAGATTTTGTATTCTACTTTATATTATTGAGAAGTTTTGTAAACAGTGCTAAAATGTACTTGGTGGTTGCATTTGTAATAGTATATTAAAATAAAATCATGTTTACCTTAAGCAGATGTATTTTTCAAATTTAGTACTCTAAAGCAACAGTGTTTGAATATAAAGTAATGTATATCTCCTGTTATCCTATAACAGCTTGTAGATTATTCAATGAATAGTACTAGGCTTTGTAAGAGGGGGGAAATTGATCTTTATGATATACCTATTGTATGATATTTTATGTTTTGATATATAAGAATAATTTTTTCCTTTTTTAGGTTGATGCTGCCACAAATAACATTAGAAAGCTTCAAAGAACTAATGATGAATTACAAGAACAAATAGAAAGTTTGCAAGTTCAAGTTGAGCATTTGCAGTCTAGGTATTTAATGTACTGATATATATGTGGATAACTTGTTTTTATCTTTTTTCTGTTTTGGGATTCTAAATTCTTCTCTTTTCTTTTTCCCATGGCTTTGGTTCTCTCTGAGTAGCAAAGAGAAGAATTCAACTAAGATTTCTATGGTTAGTACTAACTATTCTTTTGTTTTCTTGTAACATTTTTACATAACTAACTCAATTTATCATTAACTTTATTTAATTGTAAGTATCTCATTATATAACTATGAATAGTTATTAAAAATAATTTTAACATTATTTAAACATTTTCTAGCCCTTCTAATTAATATGCTAATTGTTATTTAATTCAATATCTTTGTTACACCTTTTAGTTTGTATTAGAATTTTACCAGCATTTAAAGAGATAAAATACAAATGCCTTTTTTGAAGAAATAATTTTTTATTTATAATTTCTTTGTTATATTATAATAATGCATTTCAAATTTATTTATATATAGTTTCATTCCATTTCTGAGTAATAAACTATGAACTAAGAATGGTATTTATTGATAATATTTGGACTACCATAAAAATAGCTATTTTTATAATTCAGGAAAAGTAGGAAGTTCAAACATTTTATCTAGGCAAATTAAGAGTGATTAACATTAATTTTTTTTAGTTCATAAACCAACATTTTTTTAGTTCATTTTGTATGAATTCAAATTTTTTCAACATTTTTGAATTGGTAATGAATTATGGATATTAATGATTTTTACTCTAAAGCGTAAATTTATTATTTATTTGCTAACCATATTGTGCTACCAAAATGATTGTAATTTGATATACTTTAAGAATTTCATTTTGGAAGAGGTTCAGTATTGTAATAATTTTCAATTGCTGTCATAATTGAGAATTAAGAGTTTGAAGTTTTCAAAATATTAATCTGGACTTCGATATTAAGCAACAGAACAAAGTATAGCAAAATAACATTCATACAGACCATAAATAAACTTTTGGAAGATTTCATATTTTTTAAAATGTAAATATTGATAAAGTGGAGATATAAGATTTTATTTTAATTTTGGACTAAGATGGGTGCAGTTCAGAATTGCATTTTTTATTTAATCTTTTTGGAAGTTGACACACTATTTTAATTGTCCATTTTTTGGATATATTATTAGTGCTTTCAGAATCTTCTTTAATCTTAATATATATAATTGTCTTCATAAACCAGCTAGTTCACACATAATTTAGTGGCAATAATTTTAATTGAATATGATTAATTAATTTCAGCCCATCATCTTAATTTTTGATTGAAGTGATTATGCTGTTAATGAAAAGCTGATTAAAATTGCATCTGCAAGATATATCAATCAAAACTAATGAAAAATTGATTTTAAAAAAGTGTTTTACATTTATAAAAACCAGCGTCCAAATCAATAAAAACTGCACTACTTAATTTCAAACTGACATTAAGAAAAACCTTTTACAATTCTTGAGAATGAACTATATTTTGTTTCATGAGTAGACAATGTTACAAATGATATTTAAGAATTTAAAACATTAAAATTAAAGACAAAATATTAAGGTTATTGATTCACATCAGCATTTTTAAGTCAGTAAGTAAAAACTGAGAATAATTGTTAGATAATTTTCTTATTCAGAGAAAAAGCATACAATTTAAAGTTTTTGACAAATTATAAAATTGATCTTATTTCCCTGATACCAGTGCAAAATGCTAATGGAAAATCACAACAAAAATATTTTTTCAAAAAATCATTTAAAATTAAGGAAAAAAATTGTGCCACAGTTGAATTTATACCATTAAAATAATTTTTTGAATTTTGGAACAATTTAGTAGAAAATATTTGTGTGCAATAATATCTTTTGGTAGTAATAAAAGATCTGCAACATTTTGTTTAAATTATAGTAATTTAAAATTCTAAATAAAACTTTTTAAATCAATTCATTCTAAAATTTATTTTCAAGCTCTCTAAAGTAGTTTTAGTTGTGTCAGAAACATGATCTTTTTCTCCCTCTATATTTTTTGCAAATGTGGAGCGGATACAACAAACATTCTTTTATTTTTGATTTCAAATGCACTTCTAAAATAGTAGTAGTCTAACAGTACTTAAATCTGAATTTTCAAATATAAGTTAAAGTTATCTTTGTTTGATTTTATGAAAAAAACCATCAGTTTAATTCAATTTTCTTCTTTCTTTGTGTGAAAGATATTGTTACTAAAAACTGTCCATCTGACAAATTGTGGAACTCCTTTTTTCAATCATAATGAATTGCATACAAAAAATTTCAGTTTTAATAGTATTTAGGTACAATCTAAAAGGTTTCATTTTATAGTGTTTGAAAATTTTATCATTATATAAAGAAGCAAATAGTTTTGTATTCTTTTTTCTTTTAGTTATCAACAATCAAGAAATGCAGCGCACAATTAATTGTAATGGTACCTTAATGCACTTTGAAGCTTAATCTATGAATATATTTTTTTTAATATTTAATATTCTATCTCGTTTTGGGTAGTCTTTAGCATATATATGCTCACGATATCATTTCTAGTGATTTATTTTTTAGGAAAAGGAAGGGAATCGTATCATTATGGAAACAAATATTTGTCTAACTGAAGAAATTTATCTAGCATCTGTAATATTAATTACTGAAGACTTGAAATTTTTTAAAAAAATAATCATTGTTCCTGGAAAATTTTAAGATTTAGAAAAATGCAGCATCAGTATCTTTCTCAAATTTTTTAAGGCCATTATTCAGATTTTGAAATTAAAGTGTTAACATGCTTGTGTGCATTAACTTGTTTTTGTGTTGGTACTACTTTGATATCTGGTAGTCAAACATGATTTTTTTGACATTCCCACCTCAGGAAATTGCAAAATATGTCTTTTAAACTCCTCAGATTTTCCCAGAATTCTTCTATATAAATAGAGAAAAAAATATCCCTTTCATTTTAATAATTTTGTTAGCACTTTGTCTATAGAAAACATATAGAGTAATTCTGTAGGTAGGTGAGTTGGATACCACAGACTATTAAGTATTTCTCCAGTGGAATTTCAAGTAGTTTTTTATTGCAAATAAAAGGAGGGAAAAAGTATTTTTTTCTTAACTTTCTTCTTAAATGCAAAAATTTAAGATGCAAAATATTCTTGATATCTTATTTATATTATGTTGATTCAGTTATAATCAGTTTGGCCAGCAGTACTACATGAGTTTTCTTTAATCACTTTATCTGGAATGAAGTCTTAAACTGTTTTTTCACTTCATTAAAACTACCAAATACTTCACTAAATTTTTTCACTTTCAACTAAAGGGATTCGGATAACAATATTAGTTAATTAGTGGAATAGATAATGTTAGATTGTTACATTATTGAAAATGCAGTCCAACCTTAATAACTGAGTATTTGATATGTACTTTTTAATAAAAATAAGTTTTTCATATAAAGACTGTTGTCCTTTAAAAAGATGACTAAAAGAGAGAATAATTAGGAGTTCATTTTTAAACTAGCATTCTTATGTAGCTGGAAGCAGAATAGATTAACATATATTAAGATTTACATATACATTATTAGAAAGGAGAAAATTTGACATGAACCCAAGATCTAATTTTAAAATGATGAATTAATAAATGTTAAAAGAGCAATTTTTGCATTTAAATTTTGCAATACTGCTACTGTTGATTGAGTCATGTTATATAAATAATGAAAAAAAGATGTATTTGCACACATTTTGTTTTATTTATTACTTTTCATTATTTGATTACCTTTTGTGTAATAATTTTTTTAGGTTGAAGAACTCAACAAGCCATGCTCTACTGACACGCCATGCTAATAGCACCTTTGCTCAAGTGGATCCTATGAGTGAAGATGATAATTTAGATTTCTAGCCAGAGATTTAAAAGAATAATGAGGCCAACTTTTTACTTTGAACATTTCTGGAATCTCAGAGGGGCTGCACATTTTTTAGTCCTAAAAGTGTATGCTAAGGATAATAAATATCAAGAGTATAATAAATTAACTTTACTATTTGTTCGATTGTGTTAAATTTTTATTGTTCTAATCCTTAAAGAATGTTTTATTAGCAGATATTCCTAATTGTCAAATGATTTATGATATAGATCTGAAGTTGTGACTATTTTGGCATTCTGCTGCTAGGAATGTCATAAATTTACATATAGAGTTGCCATTTTCTTTTTAAGTTGAAAGTTTCTGAGATCCTTCAGTTTCGGAGGGAAAAAAAAAATGTCTTTTGATCAAATAACTGTTTTCAGAAAGCATTTAACTGTAAGAAATATGGAGCAGTACTTTGATCTTTTTGATTTCTATTAAAAAAATTAATGTGAAACAAAAGACTTGTAATTTTAATACAATCTAATGACTTTAATTTCTTGGTCTTCATAAGAAATATTTTCCTTAGGTGAAACAAGTGCCCTTAATAAATCTATCTTTTCATTTAAATTATTTATTTAAATACTGGAATGCATAAGTTACCTTCTTTTTCTTTCTTCTTCTTCTTCTTCTTCTTCTTCTTTTTTTTTTTTTTTGCTTAGATATTTTGAAGTATACAGCTTTAATAAAAATTGTTCTGAACATACTTGAGAGCTGGTGGAAAAATGTATTGATTTCTTCAAGATATTTGGTAGTTTTGATCTTCACATTTTAAATATTAATTTGCATATTTATTTTTAAGTTTCATTGAAGTTTTTTAAAAATTATTTTTAGATTTCAGAAAGTTTAGGAAAATATGATGAATACAATTTTTTTTTAAAGGATATTTTCTTTGAATGAGATGAAACTTTTTAAAAAATATCTTTTGTCTTTTGACTATCCCTTTTAATTAGAAGATGATGTATTCTTTTTAATGCATAGAGTTCATAAGAAATGCCTCAGCAAATTCTTTATTTGTATAGTATACTTGTATCTTAGTTCGAAATCAGGATGCTTGATATAAATGGTTATTATTTATTTCATTAATTGTAAGCAGAAATATAAGAATGATACAAATATAGAAATAGTTCAGTAGAAATTGATTGTTTCATTATTTTAAAAATGATTTGTTAGTAAGTTTTACTAAAAATTCAGAATAATTGTTTTTTTTAATTATCATCATATTGCACTTTGAATGACAGAAAATATATATGAATCTCAATTGTTTAAAGAAGATCTTGAAAATGAAGATTTGGTTTTAATTAAAAGCCAGTTATAAAAGGTGAAACCATTTAGTTATATTTAAAATTTTGAAGAGAAAGTTTTCTTTTTTTGTATATATGAATGTATTAATCTTTTATTCTTTATAAGTTAAATGAATATTTGTTATGTTTTTTTTACTAAGTACTCTATATTAGCTATGGCTGCTATGAGTTTATATAGTTTATTAAATACTAGTTACTATATATGTATCAATGTTTCTTGAATTGTATAATGCTTTTAGTTTGCTAAATATTACAATTATCTTTTTTCTTAACTAATCAGTTATGAAGTGATTTTTAGAAAGAAAATTTTATCCATTGTATCATGCTTTTTCTATATTCATATGCTAATTGTAAGCAGTTTTGTGAAGAATTTTGGGAGGGAAAAAGGAATATTTAAAAAATAATTTAAGCAATTGTTTTTCTCAAAAAAAAAAAAAGGATTAAAAAAATATAAAGCATTTTAATAATCTTTTAATACTATTATTGTGATTATAAAAGTCTTTTCTGTTTATCAAAAGATAGCTAGCAATAGATTAGTAATTTAACTCTTGCTATATTGATTTCTAATACTATATAGAAGAATAACCAATATTGGTTCATAAAAGCTTAAATGTTGATTTTTCTCTTTTGGATTCAGTTGAGTTAAACTGTGAGTGAAAGACAATTTTTTCTGATTTTTTTTTTTTTTTTGTTAAGATAGGTTATTTATAATTTTAATGAAATTTTCATTTTTTTTTCACATTCATTTGTATATGTGTTATATGGAAATTTTTGTTTATAATTTGTTATGATGGTTCATATGTATGTGTGTAGTTTAGTTTTGATGTATTATTCAAAGTAAATCTTTTAATATTTTATTTATAATTCATTACACATTGTTATTTTTTTTTTTGCTATCTATATGCTATTGACACATTTTATATAATATGTAAATAAATTCTGTTGAAGTGGGAATATCTTTAGATATCCATAAAAAAATGAAATATAATAATTGCTATGTACTTTTTCCTTCCATATTTATGAATTATGTGTTCAATACATTTATTTTGGGATAGTTTAGATTTTTGTTTTTGAAATTGCACTTTAAATTCAGAGAATGTTAAAAGACAAATGATTTTCTGATATCCATATTAAGTTGATGACATTCAAGATGATTAACTTGTCCTTAGGCATTGTGATCTACAAGCTAGCAGAAAATAATCACTGAATTAAAATGGAAAAATCATACATTTTATTTAGTTACTTGCATTGAAGTTTATTTTTTTATTTTTATGTTCAGATGGAAGGCAGAACATTAAAAACAATACAATGTTTAAATTTTTGTTGTGAAAGGGCTAAATTATTTTCATATACTTTCGTAAAATGTGGAAAAGTAGTTTCATTTTTTTTTAAAAACTAAAATATATAAACAACATTTTTAAGACAAAGATTTTTCTATTTAACTGCTAAGAAAAAATAAGTTTCCCATATGTTAAGATAGGAAGGAATGGGAGGAGTCTTCATGGTAAAATTTACCTTTTTTTTAGCCTTTTAAATGTTTTATTTTCTAAAAATATTTAGGTTTGTGATAAGTACCCCAATTTTGAATGAGAAAAGAATTTTATTAAATTAAAATTCTCTTACTCCTTCCTTATACTACTCATATGAAGGAAAAGAAATATTGCCTTTATCATAGGAAATTGTTCCTATAAAATTTCGTCCAATTCACATTCTCTGAAACTTCTATCATAAAGTTTTGATAAAAAGATCAAAACAGGAAAAAAAAAATTTATTTCATACAAGAATGAGTGGTCTGCATGCATGTGCCAAATATTCAATAGTGTGTTTGCTTGTAAGAATTTTTGTTAATACTTTTTTTTTCTCTTTGTTAAAGAACAAACTTAGTCAAGAAACAAAATGAGTTATAATGTTTTATCTATCTCTAGAAAGGCATCTGGAATGTATTTAATTTATTAACTTTGATCTGTTTTTGTATTGTAAATTGTTGTAAGTATTTAAGATCAGTTAACATAACTGATGATGTGTGATTAATAAAAGTACAATGTTTTTGTTTTATTTATGAGTGTTAAAAAATTTAAGATGTTATTCATTTAAAACTGTATGTCAAGCATACAGCTTAGATTTCTGTTTTATTTAAGATTTGAATTTTATGTTTTATTTAATATTGTAATTGAATAATTTGTAAATCAATTTCTAAAAATAAAAATGATTTGTAAGAATTCTTTTTCTTTATATTTTATCGAATATATAAAAAGAAAGTACAAATACATTACTGAACAGTTTCAAAATAAAAAGTTTTCAATGAACAGAAATTATTGGAGAATTTTATGCATATACTTAATCAAGTATTACTTCAAATATTTTTTTTTTTTAAAAAAGAAAAGCCATGAAAATTATCTTTGGTAATGTCCATTATAGGAAAATATTTTTATCCTTTCTTTATGTATTAATGTATATTTTAAAGAAGGTAAAGCAGATCGATATGATTAGTAAACAAAAATTACGATTTAACTATCCAAGTTTATTAAAACTTATATAAAAATTGTAAAATCTTTTGGTCTGGTATAAATTGTCAAATATTTTAAGAATAAACATTACTGCACTGGTTAAATTAGATGCATTATTAAATCCGAACATTTTACAATTTAATTTATTTTTCTTTACTGAATTCTATTGTTACATAATTTAGTGACTTGAACTTTAAAAAGGCATTATAAATTTATAGTAAAAATTTAAGTAGAAAATTTACATTGTACTTTTCTACTTAAACAAATGCCCAGAATTTTAATTATTGCCAATTTGAGAACAATATTTCAAGTACAGGAAGGTACAACTTCTTAATCTAATTGATATTTCATTTTTTTTTATAGAGGTAGAGTATTTGGCTATACTGATAATCATTATGGCAATGTTCCCAATTTATAATTTTTTTTTCTTGTATTGGATTCAGTTGCATGCAAAATATTCTGTTGTGCAAAGTATTAAATAACAAGGAATTCTTTTGAAAAATATGTGATAATTATATCCTTAAGTGCTAAGCTGGGGGAAAAAAAAAAGATATACTATACATTAAAAAAAAGTGATTTCCTTTCCTTTGTATTAATAAAGAAACTTATAATATTAATTTAGTGTTGTCATTGAGCAAATAATCGTGAATAGATATTTTCCTTCTGACTGGAGTAAAAAGATCAGATTTGATTTTTACTGTTCAATTACTTCCATTGGAACTTTTGTATGGTTTCGGCTCTTGAAGAATCGATGACATGAGCCGTTTATTTTGAAAGTGGGGCAAGTTCATTTTTGAAAAAATGGAGATACTGGCAGCTATAGATAAAACTTGTAATCTTTTTATGAGTTAAAAATTTGTAGTGAAAAAATATTTAGATTCTAGTATTTTGGAGATGGAAGTTTTAGCTCTTAACAGTATTGAAAATCTGTTTATTTTGAAAGTGGCGCAAGTCCATCTTAGATAGCCGTAATATATTTTACCGAATATAGTACGGTAAAATTTAGCTCCAGTTGCTCTATGCTGAAGGAAATGTGGCCATTTGACATGTTTGAAATCTAGGGTATTTCTATTTATCTATTTTTGATATTGAAAATCGATGTTTGTACAGTATTTTGTAAATAATAAAAAGTATATCTTAATTTTGTGTGTTGATAATAATGTTTACTTCCATCACCGATTATTCAGTCCAGTGACAACGAAATAAATATCATTGATCACAAATTTTTATTGTCAGGACATTCATTTCTACCGAATGATCATGATTTTGTAGTGGAACTATCGAGTAACTATTCAATCCAGAAACCAGTTCCTTGCATATTCCTCAAGATTACTATAAAGTAATACAAAATTGTAGAAAACATAATAAATTTTTAGTACATGAAATTAAACATTGTAATTTATTTTCAACCCAACCTCTGGAAAAAGTGGTTTTAAAAAGAAAGAAAAATACCGATGGAGAAACCGTGAATTGATTAACTATATACTGGATCAGATTTATAAGGGATGCACCATACAAAATGTTCAACAAAACTTCGATAGAACAAGATTTTGAATTTAAAATTATCGATTTGTCAACACAACGATCAGAAATATAAAATTATCTTTTATGTAAGAAAAATAGATTTATTACATCTGAAAAATACAAGGATGTGATGGATATATTGCCATATGTACCTCCCGTTCATCATGAATTTTTTAAAATGTTAAATCTTGAATAAAATTCAAATTGATTATACCTATGTATAAACTGAAATATATAATTTCATTGAAATTCTTAATAAAACTGAATGGTTTGTTATGTTATATTTTCTACTAGAATATTCTTGGTTTTATTTCCCTTTTTATCAAATGAATAAATATTTATAAAAGTTTGAATAGTATTTTGTTTTTATTCTTTAAAAAAAACAGACTGATGTAACTGAAATATTTCCCAATTAAATGAATGATTGCAATAATTATTTAATTTTGAAAGTGAGACAAGTTCATTTAGTTATAACGGAACTCTTATTTTTTTTTAGTCGGCACTGTAAACACTATTAGATTATAAACTTACATTATCTGGTTCCACAAAATATAAAAAATATATCTATTTATACTTACCAATATTTTTAAAATTTATTGAAATGCAAACCTTTAAATATCTTGCAATAACAAAAAATGAACATGCCCCATTTTCAAAATAAACGGCTCATATACGACCAGTCTGTTATTACAAAGTCATATTTCAATTTCTTGTAAAAAAAAGGAGACAACTTTTTTAGCATAAATTCTGCTTCATACAAATATTCAGATAAACTTAATAGAAAAGCAGGATAAACTAATGGTAAAGGAGGTCTTTTCCATAAAATTATTATTGAAATATATACAATGATTTGCAAAATCTTTTCTCTCTCTGACATTTAATCCCAACAGTTATAAAAATGACGTCTAGATATTGTAAAATGGGTATTTGTTGCAAACGCATACAATGCCTTTTGAGCCATGGTCTCATTCTCTATACTTCAGCTTCAAAACACATCTGTATTCAAGGTTAAATGTCATTCTGCACTTTTCCTGAAACAAATAATTGTCTATGATGACATGTTCCAATCTCTGGAGTCTTTTAAATTCTACTGAATGAACTCTTTTGGAATTAGAGGATAACGGCCTTTGTTACCAAAAATCCCATTCTCGTCCCATTTCAATCAATCAATGATGACATATATAGTTTCAACCATACTCAGTGACTTTAAATTTCAGACAATGTAGTACTATAACCAATATTTGTGCCATCATATCATTCGAGATATGGCAATATGTGCAGTCTGAGCAAGATGCTAGTTATTAGCTGTTGGCTTTCAAAAGTTAGAGAGGGCTAAGAAACTTCAAAACTCCTTGTAAAGGAGGTGTTATTGCTATAATTGCTATATATTGCTAAAATAAAATAAATACCTTTTATTTTAATTTATAAGATTTCAAATTAATGAACAATAATTTTTAACCTTTTGGAAAAACTGTAGCAGTTATAAAGTTACATCACCATTTGCCTTTTCTCAATAATTACATTCAGGACTGGAAAGATCTATCAAATAATAACAAAATCTCTTTCAAAACATACTTTATTTCATATAATATACAATTTACAAAAGCAAGTTAATATTGTAACAAAAAATAGTATATACTAAATACTTTTTCAAAGTAAATAACAGAATCGTAATGTATTATAAAACAATATAAGCATCTAAAAAAGCACAGGAATGCAGTCAAAGCTGATATAAGATATTATTTACTTACAGCAATACAGAAAATTCCTTTTCAACTATTTTCCAGATTAAAGAGGAAAGAGTATATGGTATATGGCACAAATCATTATTTACATATTTTCTACAAAATATTAAAAATTACAGAATATTACTCAATATCAAAGTATTTAGATGTTAATTCTCATAAAGAATGAAATTATAAATGAAATGAATTATCAATAAGTTATAAAAATATAGCATGCTTTATCCGGGCTATTTCTATAAATGAATTACTGTGGATATATTAGTTTCTTTTTTATGTGAACTCATATCCATAATATTCAAACTTTCATTAGTTTTATTTTACAAATTTAAATTCAAAGAAAAAAATACATGGGCAGATTTTTGGAACAAAATATTTCATCATCAGACTGAAATTCATTTAAGCTTCAAACAGTTTATTTTCAAGTAAATTTAAATGAATCACTTTGAGCATCTTTATGTATGTTTCTATATATTAAAAATTTCATAGTAGTTGAAATAAAATTAAATTTTAAATCACTGCCTACTATCTTAGATGGATCAAAGAGAAGCATTTAATTTTCATGAAGTTAACATGAAATCAAAATTATGGATTGCTAGACAATTTTTTTGTCAAATGAATATATGCAGAAGCATAGTTTTTGTATAATTTTTGTTTATTAAAATGTGGCTATTTTCAATAGGAAGAGGTACAATAACTAGTATTGCTATTAAATGGTTCATAAAAGCTTGTTTTACAGTAAATTTGGCTATTATTCTATATATGCATACAAGAAATAGATATGAATATCACAATAAGTACTTTATTATTAAATCTACTGGAATAAAAACATTTATTTATAACTGGTAATCTATAGAAAAAAAACAAAAATCAATTTGTTCAGCTGTCCAACAGACAGTAAAATAATAATACAAAATATTGTGATACAAAAAATTCCACTAGAAATAAAAAGATAAGAAATTCGATAGATTTATTTTAAATGATATGAAAAATATTTCTCAGAATAAAAATTTCCAGTAAGGAAATAGTCTATTTCAGGAACATCCATAGTTTGAAGCCATTTGCTTTTTCTTATAAATAAAGAATGTACATAGTATTTAGTATTGGCTGTTATTGGATTCTAACAAATAAGGATTAAAGAATGTTTCATAGAAATAAAATTAATCAATTGCATATATGTATTTGTCTGGTATAAATGGTTATTACTCTTTTGAATTTTCTTTACATTTAATTTTTCGGCAAAAATAAAAAATAAATAAGGAAAACGAAATACGACTTGCCTACAATTTAAAATGGTATAAAAATTAAGTGATTTTTTTTTAAATTTCAAATGTTTGTACATTAATTACAATTTAAGTTTAATATTTAATAATATTTATGTTTCAATTTGTTTTGCTGAAAAGATACTTACAGAAAATGTTGAAAACATTTCTTTATATTAAAATACATTACATCTGGTTGATTCATATTAGGTGACTGTAAAAGTTATAGTAAAACTGTTTCAACACTTACTTTGAGAGTTAATGATTTTTTAGAAAAATCTATTAATTGAGGATAACAGTATTTTAACATTTCAATTTCTTTTCAGCTAAGAATATTTTATAAAGTTATTTTAATACAGATAAACTTAATTTTTCATAAGTAAAAAAATGTTAATAGATATTTCCAATGCAAGAAATTTTTTTAATTAATGTTTTTAAAAAAGTTTTTTTCTAATTTGCTTGAACAATGATATAAACAAACTTAATTAAAAAGCAATTAAAAATTAAATAAATTTAAAAAAATGAAAACAGTAATTGTCAGTGATAATTTCTTAAATATTATAAGTATGATCTCATATAAATTACATATTCATTGCTTTCTATAATACATCTGTGCAGTTATTTCATACATTGGTAGTTACTCCTGATCAAGAGGAATTAAATATAGACAGTAATGTACACGATCATATAATATAGACAATATGCATATTTAATGACAATATAGCTATATTTACCTGTCTAATAAAATACTGAATTCATTAGATTAATGTGCATCATGGAAGTTGAATCACAATTGTATATATTATTGATATTTTGTTAAGTCCATTTATTAAAACAGAAAATAAATGTGTATTGTTTAATTTGAAAATATTGAGATTAAAAAAGTATCATTTTTGATAATTATTACAGATTGCATTATAACAAGTTTTCAGAAAAACTATAATTCATGAAAATAGCAACTCTGTGATTATCTATAATACACTCTATTATACAAATAAACTACAACCTAACTGACTAAAGTTTATAAATTATTTTGATTCACAATGAAACCTGATGCTCAGCTCTGAACACCAACTTTGTACTTTCTTCTACAAACGCAGAATCCTCCCTATTGCTGAATCGCTTATTTCAGGAATACTCAGTAATTATACAACAAACTTAAAGATTCAGCCACTCTTATTCTTACTTCAGGACACTGGTCTTTTAAGAGTACAAGTAAAGCTAAAGAAAAATTTGTTCATGAGAAATTTGAATATCAAATACAACATATTTCAAATGAAGGCATTTATTTTTTCAGCTTTAAATATTTAGTTAAAAAATATGTAAGAAACAGCATATATATATCATGCATAAAATACCTTAAAATTCATTTGTTAATAAAATGGTTACAATTTAGATGATATATCATTGAAAATTAAGAATATATAAACATTAAAAAAATATATTGAAAATATAATTTTATTTCAATCACTAATAGTTGCTTAAGCCAATAATATCTGAAAAGTGCAATTGTTAATTAAAAATCCAAGTTATTTTTATCTCTTTTATAAAAGGAACATAACTTCATTTGAATGATTCTCTAAAATCAATAAAAACATTACATAATTACCTGAACAAATTCTTTCTTTAGATACAAGATTTTGTTTTTCAGCTGGTATGTTTCCAAGTAAATAACCTAAAAATTAATGAATAGTGTTTAGAAGGCATGAAGATGCAAGGAATATAATGAATAATACAGTGCAATAATTTTTATTAAAATACCTACTTAATAAATTAAAATCCAATGTGGAGTGGCTTAGAAATACATTGGAATCTTAACACATATGAAGCATTTTTATTTCAAATTGTTCAGCATTTGTCAACAAACTCTTAATAGGAATTGTATGTTATTTTACAACCTTAATCTTTTCTCATAATTTTAATCTAAAGCATTATAAGAAATTAAAGTATTTAATTTCTTATAATGCTTTTTTATTGATTAAAGAAATAAATAACATCAAAAATAAAAATATTTAAAGAATATTTATTCGTATGTATATAGCACGTATTTTATTTTTTAAACAAAACACAAAGCATGAAACTGGTTGCAAAACAAAAAAAAAAATATTTGATGTAAACATTACAAATATAACATCAAAATTTCAAAGTTGAATGATTTAGGAATCAAAATAGTTCTTTGTAAAGTTTTCCTTGCAATATAATAATTTTCCTTTGTGATTTGACGTTTTTTCAACATTCAAAAGTTGATTGAAGGGGGGGGGGGGAACCCCAATGTTTTTGCATGCACTATTGTTGAAAAAACAGAAAACAAAAGTTTAAGTAGAATTTATACTAACACAAACATACCCACCTATCCATGTCCAAATTGGGACACAAGCAGAAGGTGCTTGAAATTTTCCTTTTATGGATTTTATTAAGAGATCTGGTAGGAATTTCTTTGATAAATGCCAACATAGGAAAGGGAGTCTTAGGTAAAAAGTCTTTAAAAAAATGTTGCAGGCATTAGGTTTTTTTTATCCTTTTGATTATATTTATAAATTTTTAGGGTATGTGTTAGAAATAATTAAATAAAAATGGGGCCAAGTAAAAAAAAAAAAGTAATTTGGGCTAATTTAAGATTTAAAAAAATAAGGAAATTAGTTCAGATTTAAATTAGATTCAGAGACATTACACACACATACATTTCATTTCAAAAGCAAACCTAAAATATATTATGCAAGTTTATATAGAAATATTAACAAATTTATATTTTGAATTGAAATGAATTGCACTTTTTTTAATGAAATGAGACAGACAATTTCATAGCATATAAAAATTGAATTACAGGACAATATGTAATGCATTTTTATTCACATATTTAATTATGAAAAGTTCATTTTACCTAAAAATGCTGTTGCATTACATTGAATAGTAGTAAATGGGCTCTTCAGATAGGACAAACAAGTTGTGGCATAAAATCCCACTTTATCAGGAAAATCTGTTATCTGAAATATTTTTTACAGAAATAGTAAAACAGTTCTTGAAAAAGAATAAAATGAAGTACATAGTTTTAAGTCACTTACCACAGTCTTTGTAAGGTCATTGATGAATTCACCATAATGCAAATGCGCATCATCTAGAAGGTGCTTTTGAAACATATTATTCATTTCATCTGATTCTAAAATGGGACCAAGAAGTCTCAGACTATATTTACAAGCCTGCAAAATAATTAATGAAAATTTTCATCATAAAAAAATATTAAGATTTATGCAAAGTAAAGCAAGAGTTTTGGTGAATCTATTTTGTTTAAAATTATATTATTAAAAAGTTTTATGCATTTATTTATATTTACTTAGATAATTTGAACCAGATTCCTGTATCATTTTTAAATGAATATGTGGAATATTTATTTTTAACTCTACAGTTAAATTTATAGCTGTAATTAAATAAGATTACTTACTTTTATTACATGCTTATCTTCATCATTCAAATGCAAAAGAAGGGGCACTAAATTGCCATGTACTTGCTCAAGAAACTGTTCTTTTGATGGCCCATTTGCAAATCGAGACAGATTCCCAAACAAAGTAAATGCTGCAGCTCGAACTAATGGCTTTTCCTATATTAAACATAAAAACATTTAATATTTAATAATGTAAAAATCTTATTTTGCATTAAAGACAAAATATCTTTAAAAATTATACTTAAAAGCTTTTTTTTTTAATTGCACAGAACAAACCTTTTCAAACATAGGCTTTATCCTTAGTGCAATGTTAATTAGTATGTTTCTGACATCTGCTTCAGCTACTTGAGACAAAATGGAAGAGAGCCCACTCATAGCTTCTAAAGTAATATTACAACCAGGATCTTCTCTGTCATCCATTCCTGTCATCATTGCAGATAGAATAGTAGTTGAATATCTGTCAATCTGCAAATAAAATGAAAATGTTATTTCATACAGTGAAAAAAAAATGTTTATTCCAGAAAAGAATGGCATATTAGAGACACAACGCCAAGAACAATCTTTTTAATTTAAATTGAATAAAATAAATAATGGAAGAATTTACAGTTTACTTAATAAAATAAGGGATACTCAAGTGATATTTGCAATAAACAATTATTTTTTTTTCTCTGTCAATTATGGGACAAAATAAAGGAAAAAAAAAAAAGCTTGGGAACAAACAAGAATTGATATTTCTTCTATGGAGGTATATATGCATATGAAATTTGCAGATAAAATTTATTAGTCTTCAATAATACATTAATTTTTTTTATAACTCAGACAAAATTCAAAAATTACTCCCTCCTAAAACTCACCATTTACTTTGTTCATATTAAGTTCAACTCGGGTGAAAAATATTACCAAGTGCAATTTTGCAATCCTACAATACATACAACATTATACACACTCTGAATCCATGAAATATTTTAAACTATATGTCAGTTCCATATGATGAATCAGAAGGTATTAGAAAAACTAAGGATTAATCAGGCAGATATACAAAAAATGTTTACACATTTTTAAAACGATTTTACGGCTTTTTAAATTAACATTTAACCTTTTGCACTCGGATGGTGAATCTCACTCATCATTCAAGATGGTACATCATTGACGTTTTATTTATTTAATTTTGATTGTTAAAAATACCTGTAAGAGTAGTAGGAAGATACAAATTAATTAAACGGGAGAATTCAACTTAAAACAATTATATATATATTTATTTTTCAGAGCAATAAATAAAACTTTGTATTAGGTGAATAATTATGTATTGAATTACTTTTCCCAGTGCAAAGGATTAAAATGCAAAGACTATTTCATCTCAAATATATGATCAGATAGTCTTTTCTTTGACTAAAGGTTTCCATCACGATTTCCATGTAAAAGGGCTTTTTGTAAAATTTAAAATTGTATTGATTTCCATTATTTTTTTACTACTTTACAGAGTCCATTAATCATAGCAGGTTTGTTGAAAAGAGCACTTAAAAAGAGGTTTTTTCAACAAACCAAAGGCACAATAGTTCACAGATGAAACACCAGGGAATTTCATAGGAATATATTGAAAAAGTTTATATGTAATAGCTGTATCCATTTTCATGTTTATGGGTAACACTTTGAAAGACAAATAAATCTGAAAGTAGATGATATTTCTCATTTGAAATAATAAGCTGTGGCCAGAAATTTTCACAACCTTTTTTCGAATAAAATCAACACACACACACACAGTCATAAAGATAATGTTAGAGATGGCAGCTGTTACAATAAAACAACTGGTCCTGGGTTCATTTTATTAATTAACAGCACCCTGAAAACTGCAAACAGGGTAGTCAACAATTATTCAACATCAATATTTAGATTGATATCGTGGAAGAATGCTTGCTTGATTCATATCTATAACCAACATGGTTTGAAAGAAAACTATCTGCTATTTTGGGTGAAATTTCACATATTCAACCAATTATTTTCAAGACTAAAGTTCCACAGCAATTCTTCTAGGAAAACTTATGTTGTTATGACAGCATTCTCTAATGTAAAAAATTCCTCATCTGTGTGTGTCGAGATCTATTCATAAAATTTATTCTAAGATCTTTTGATTCACTTTGAATAAAAATTAAATTACCTGCTCTTTATCTAACATAGAAATATTTCCAAGTCCAGAAATGCAAAGACGACGAACTACTGCCGATGAATCTACCAATCTTCCCAACAAACTATTCATCAACGGCTCAGTAAGAGTTTGTCTGCCCTTATAACTCTGGGAGAGAAACTCTACAAACAGAGATACAGAAACAACACGATGTACATCTAAAGAACTGTTCAGCAATGGGTTCAAAACAGTAATCAACTTAGGTACTTGATCTGGGCAGCACATACATATGGCTCTGTAAATAAAATGGAATTTAAACATTTAAATATGAAATAACAGTAATTAGTTTACATTTTCTAATCATATTTTTCAAAGCATGTTAATATTTTATTATAATAACTACAACTACACTATCAATAAGTAATTGGACACTAGTGATAAAAGAAATAAACACAATTTATTTAAATTCAAAAGTTGGTAGAGACTCCATCTGAGGCAATTACAGCCTTAACCCTCCAGAGCATGCTTTCCACAAGTGCTTGGATGATGAACAGTGGTATTTTCTTCCACTCGGCTTGGAAAAGACACGCAAGTTCTTTCACCGATTTTGGACGATTGCTGCACCCTTTGGCAAACCAACTCATCAAAGAGGTTTTCTATAGGATTCAAGTCTGGACTCGGGGCAGGTCAGTCCAGTCGGTTCATCCAATTATCAACCCAATCCATGGTGAACCTTGCAACAGGACAAGTGGCGTTTTCATTCTGGAAATAATAATGACCCAATCCACAAAACTGCTGCAGCATAGGAAGCACATTGTAATCTACAATAGTGGAGTCAGAGTCAGTGTTAAGCTTATCATGAATTGGAGTTCCAGTCCATACCACAAGAAATATTCCCTGATCATAATTTCACATCCACGAAACTTTACTGCAAGTACAATGCATTCTGGCAAAAGGCGTTCTTCATGCATACGCCAAACCCAGACTCTGCCATCTGACTAGTAGAGATTAAATTTTGATTCATCACTAGAAAACCTGTTTCCACTCATCTGTGGTCCAATTTCAAAGTACCTTGCACCACCTCAATCGAACAGCGCGGTTGGATTGTGTAATCAAAGGCTTATGGGCGGCAACACGACCATGGAAATTATGCAAATGTGCTTCCTTGCGGATGGTATTTATTGAAACAACAGTCCCGTATGCTTGTTGGAACTCTTGAAGTATGTGTATATGTTTGGCGTGATTTTTCCGAATTTCTTTGGGCAACACTCGTCGGTCTCTATCTCTTAATTTCGTTTTTCTGCTGGGTTGATGCACATTCTGACAATCACTTCTTATCCACCACTGCTTAATCACAAAGACTACTGCCGCTTTGGAATGTTTAACTCACTATGTATGTTCCTTAAGGATCGGCCATTTCTATAATAACGGACAATTTTGCCTTTCTCGAAGTCGGACAGCTCTGAAATTCGAGGGATCTCGCATGCGACTAATGCCAATACTGTTTCCTACACGATATTTAAGTACAGAAGGCGTGACATAGATCCCAACCACAGATATTCTCATTTGCATGGGTGTCCAAATACTTATTGGTAGATAGTGTATATTTTAACTGTATTAACCATATACTTTTGTAAAGCTCAATAAAAATATTTCCTAGCATATTAATCTGGATGAATCTTTTTAAAAAGACAATATTATTCATAAAATTTTATACAAAACAAACAGATTTACAATTCTATTTTTTCACATATGAAACAACTTCATTACATTCAAAGTAGATACAATGATTACTATTTTTATTTTTGTAAATTAATATGAAAATTGTAGTACAGTTAAAATGGAATATAATAAACAAATAGCTTCTTTCAACAACGAGCAATTACCTTGCTATCTATATACTTAAGATAATTGCCACAATCAAAGAATCACCCTTCCATCCACAACTGATTTCTCCTGTTTATTTGTAGTTTTCCATATTCCATTTTCCATATTTTCCAATTCCTATGTATGTTCCACTGCCTTCTATTTCAACTCCCTATTGCAAAGTAAACATTTGACCACCAAGTCCTTAACCTCAACAATTTGACTGATTTTCTTTACCAAATAATTTTACCACTTTGCAAACAAAATTAACCAATGAGAATATTCCGACATTATTGATTTGATTATTTTCATAAGATATATTTTAATAGAATAGGTTGAAATCTCCCAAGCTGCTGGACCTATAGCTGACATAAAAATGGTTGCTCGAATTTCTACAGGTTTATTCCCTAACTGTGCAACAGTAGAGTTGAAATTGAAACTTTGCTGCCAGTTTCCATTTGACGACCATGTTTTTATCCATGATCTATGACTCACAAAGAAAACAAATGAAAGCTGAATTATTTCCATCAGGTTTGTTTAGAAATGTTCTTCAGAGTTCTTAATAGCCCAAATAACTTTCATTGGGCAATTCTGACATCTTAGAATTCCTCTGATTAAGTTAAGTTCATTCTGACTTCATTATCACTTGATTAAGTTGTTAAAGGCAAAGTACAATGAGACATGAAATGGAACTCAATCTATTTACAAAATAATGTACTTAACAGACTGTTGACAAACATACTTACTTAGGATTTGCAATGCTGCTAATTGCATGGCAAGGCTTATAGCACATTACAAATATTATTATACTGCAAGCCAAATGGTAGCTAAAGGCAGTTAGTATGAAACATAAAATGTTTGAACCTGTTTCATATTTGTGGCTGGCAAACCCCATAGACAATATGCAGTGAAGTAATGCTTTTCCTTTTTATTTCTCTTTAAAAAATAAAAGATAGTAGAGGCAGGCAGCCCTTGATGACATATCTAGAACTCTTATAAGAAGGAAAAACCTGTGAAGTAGGACTAAAAGTTGGGAATGGTCAACTGGTTCATAGGTTTTCCTCATTTTTTATATAGATGTACTATGATTTTAAAAGTTATGATTTATTCAATGAAGTTTTTGGCAAATACAAAATCTTATTATCGGTACTACTAATTTGTATAGCATATTTAGGTTATAGACCAAGCCCCAAGCCTCAATAATTAAACCAGTTTTGCCAATTTCATTGGTCACTATAAGTATAGCAAATTAGTTAAGTACAGGGCGTTTTTTTTTTTTTTTTTTTTTTTTTTAAACTGACAGTGCTTAGAGACATCTGTATTTTGTACGGGGACTATTGACAACATGGGAAAAAGGAATCCGCGGAAAAAAATAGTTCCAAAAGTTGCCGATAGGGAAAAATGGGGCGTTTTACACTTTAAGACAGTTAAAATTTGCATAAAACATGGGGGAAAACTGCAAAATGCAAAATCCCGATTACGTAATCGACACCAGTGTCAGTATTTTGAGTTATAAAAAAGAAGTGGGGGATTGAAAATCATTTCAAGTATCAGTTGATTTGTAAAATGCGTCTCACTTTCGCACAACGTACATTACTTGTGAAGCTCTTTTATCTTAATCAATCCAATGCAGCGGCCGCTCTTTACAAATTGAGAAGTCGAAACAATTTGCGTAAAGGAACTCTATCAATTAATTCAGCGAAAGTAATGGTTAAAAAATTTGAAAAAACAGGTTCTCATGCAACTCGGCCTGGTAGAGGACGGAAACCGGTATCGGAGGATACGATTACAGATGTTGCGATTGCAATCGTTGAAAGAAATCAGAAGAACACTGCTGGTAATAGCAGCACACGAGGAGTTGCTCGACAACTGGATGTTAGTGTTTCAACAGTATGGAAAGGTTTAAGAAAAATTCTTCAATTTTATCTATATAAAATTAGCCTTTTGCATGAATTAAAACCTACAGATTATGATCTTCGATTAACCTTTGCTTTGACATTTCTTGCCAGGATGGAGGACGACGAGGCTTGGCCTTGGATAATTCTCTGAAGTGATGAGGCCCATTTTTATTTGAATGGGGCTGTTAACACTCAGAATTCTAGAATGTGGGCATCTAAACAACCCCATGCATTTCAAGAAACCCCACTCCATTCTCAAAAAGTAACTATTTGGTGCGGTTTTACAGCAGATTTTATCATCGGACTATTTGAGACTATTACTCAAGCAGGACCGCAGACCTGTTCGGTATACACTCAAAGATATCATGATATGCTGAGTAGTTTTGTTATCCCACAACTTCAGCAAATGCAATGCTTAGATAAAATTGTCTTTATGCAAGATGGAGCACCACCACATATTGGCATGTCCGTACGGCAACTGTTGCACCATCACTTTACAGAAGAAAATCATTAGTCGCTGTTTTCGTGTTGTATGGCTACCTCATTCCCCAGATCTAACCCCATGCGACTTTTTTCTGTGGGGTTATTTAAAATCGAAGGTTTATCTTGGTGGAGTCTCGAACCTATCAGTTTTAATGGAAAATATAACACAGACTGCTATGAACATGCCTTCTGAAATGTTGCATTCAGCTGTAGAGAATATGGTGTACAGAATGCAATGCTTATTCCCAGAAAATGAAGGTCATATTGAAAATAATCGATGTCTTCCCCGGGAAAGCGATTCTACTGAATAAAAACAAAAGAACAAAGAATAAAAAGGAAGTCGAATAGAATCACCTTTATTTAAAAAAACTTGTAACCATTTACAGAAGTTATTTTTTCGAATAAAGCACATTTGTGGAAAAACTAATCCTTTGTTATTTATTTATCTGTTTACTGTAGCTTTTTATAATTTTATTGTGCAGTTAAACTTAAAATTTAGATCAAAAGCACCACATTCTCCCTATCGACAACCTTTTGAACTAAATTTTTTTTCGCTGATTCTTTTTTTCCATGTCGTTAATAGTCCCCGTACAAAATTTGGTGGCTGATAACTGGAGCTACAGTGGTCCCTCACTACCATCAGTTAAAAAAAAATACTCTGTACTTTCTTTTGTTATGATAAGGTATAGTTTAAAAGTTGATGACATGATTTAATTAATACCAGCAATACGATGAGTAAACAGCTGGTTGCCAAAAGTGGCTAGTAAACATATTAAAAAAAAAAAAAACATGTCAGAGACTAATTGTTCATTTACTTGAACTGCATAATTCACAAATAAATTAAAGTAACCTGGTAATTACAGCTTAAAAACTTGAAGCAAAACAATATTAAGATTAATGTATTTTTGAAATGCCATTAAGTACCAAGTTTAGATTGTAACAAAAAAAAAAAAAAGCAATAAAATATATATCTATTTCTACAACTAAAAAGATTGATTTAGGTAAAAAAGTGATCACATATACATTCTTTTTTTAAAATAAACTATAATCCAATTTCAGACTAAAAACTGAAATATTCTAGATAAATAATAAATCAAAAAATGCAAAATTGCTATCTAAGAAAAAATACAGAGCTACTAACAACTAGATTCTAAATACTGTAATAAAATTTTATATATGCATAATAATTTAAAATCATCTTTAGACTAATTCTAAATCATATTTAGACAGCAAAACTATAAATCATTGCATTTGCAAATTTAATTCTAACCTCTAAAGAAAACAAAAAAATTGCTACAATATATAAAAGATTTTGAGAGCTTTTCTATAATTGATTTCATTCTTAACTAGCAGAATTTATGTAGTGCCATCTGTGAATGATGAATGTCAACACAATTGCAACTTTAAATAACATAAAAATAAAGTTATGAAAAGTTAAAGTGATTTTTAGAAGAAAAGATTTTTTGCAACAGTGTTATGTACAGATTAGAACTGAATCAAATATCTGAAAATGAAGATAAATTTTTAAAAGGATAAAATAAAATGTTTACTGCAAATTATGCAATTTGAATTTGAATTGCCTAAATAATTTTCCTGATTCTGAGAAGAAATTCCTTTAAAATGGAATAAAGATTCAGTTTAATTTGATGAAATAAAATCTTCAAGCATTGCTTAAAATAGCTAATATTCTAGATAAGAATCATACTAGTAAATGGATATATATTATATTTAAATATGCTTTGGATTTATAAGAATGACTTCTATAAATGAAGTAAAATGTCAAGGAAAATCAAATTAAATTTCAAATGACTTTAATTGGATGAATATGTTTCAAAAGAAAAAGACAAGTGAAATCAGATCCAATACCAAACTTGAAGAAAATGACGACCATTTTAAATATTGAAACCACATTATGTAAATGGGGCAGATTTTTTTCTAGTTTCATTTGTTGGTATTCAACGAGAGGAGACACATGAACTTAAAATTGGCAAATAACAATTAGCTATATTATGACATGTTGAATTTATCACAGTAGAATTGTGTACAGTTTTTCTATATAACATGTCTCAATACCTAAAGGTATAAGTACTTTATGCCATATCAATATATTTCTATGATTATCAGAAAGAATATAGTACAGAAAAATATATGAAAAATTATCCATATTCAACACTAATAAATTATATGGTACCATTGCCAAATTTGATTTTTTTTTATTAGCAGCTCACCTAAGAAGGCAAAACAATAAATTACAACAAGCTTTTTAATGTTTGAGCCAATTTTAGCAAGACTGGTAAAAATCAGGTTATGTACACTTAAATTTTACTCCCCACAAGTAAAACATTAAAAAAATTTTACATTAAATTTTAGAATTCAAACTTTGGGATGCATTAAATTACAACAAGGATTATTTGTGTGCTAGATTTCATCACTAAAAGCAACAGATTTCACAGAGATGCACACAAACATCTCCTTCCATAAGACTAAAAATAAAGAAGAAATTTCTCAAGATTTTAATATTTTTAATTTATTATTTAATAATACTCAGAAAAATCTTCACAATGTGCAGATAAATATTCTTGATTTCTAATTTAAATAACATAGAACTGACCTTCCTAGAGCAGCAACAGCCTCTGGATATTTATCTTGCTCTTCCATCATAACCCAATAACCCCCTTCATTCATAGATGAAACAATGACATCTTCTTTTACACATAGAAGGAAATTTTTCAGAGTTTCAACTGCAAATCTACAAAAAAAAAAAAAAAAAAAGATGTAACATTTTGTAAAAAATTACATTATACCTTCCTTTTTACTGAATATTAATTTTAAAGTAATTTTAATACCGAATATGATATTCTATAATTAGCAATATTATAGAATTCAATTAAATATCACTATGCACAGATGACCATTAAGTTCTGAATCAACAAAATAAATTCATTTCCAATTTCAGAATGAATTAGTGAATTTCTAAAACACTATCAAAATGAAGTATAATTTTTTTTTATAACAATGCAAAGTAAAAACATGCAGTTTCTTTTGATTTCTTTCTTCAGTAATATAAATCTGTTTTGTATAGAATTTTTATACCTCACTGGTGACTGACTAGATGATTTTGGATCATTTTTCTTTTGTAAAGCAGCAAGACTTTTAACATTATCTGCAGAATAAACTGGAAAAACTGCTCCAACACAAGCTCCTGAGACAATCACAAGAGAAGAAAATAGTCTATCAAAATGCTCTCTGGTACATGTTTCCATCTCAGGTACTTTGAACATTTCTCGTAAGGCACATATAGCCTGTAAAACAAAATAAATGGTAAGTATATTTTTTAATGGGGATAAATTTCATGGGGATACATACATGGACATTTACAAAGCACACAAACAGTATAAAAAATTGAATTATTTAAGGAAATAAAGCCATATGAAAAGATTTTTTCTTTCTTGGAATGAGTGAAAAACTCTCAATACATCATCTTATAATAAGAAAAGTCACACAACTTTTTAAAGGTAATCTAACTTTTATTTGTCAATCTAAAAATGATAAGAAAATGTAAAAAATGTCTTTGAAATCATTTGGGTTGATTTTCAATAGGTTGCAGAAAAAAAAAATTCGAAAGAAGAAAATTTCTCAATAATCTTAATAAATGCAATATGACAATGTTACATTTAAAAATCAAATTAATTTAATCACTATTATTATTGATCCAGTTTTTGGAAATTTCCCAAAACATTAAATAATGAAATGACTAATATTTCAAAAAGCAATAAGTATTTTTGTCTCTATAACAAAATTTATTAATGCATATTATTTTCAAATAGCTATCATGCCAATTATTATTTATATTTCACCAATCACTGTTTCTTTTTATTATATTACATTTGTTTTGAATTCTTACTACTATACCTAAATACTTGCGAGATGGCTGATCTCCAACTCATAATTTTTTTTCTATTACTGTTCATTTTCTAAGTGTATTTAATTACGGATATTAAAACTTCAAAATTAACAAACTACATCTAAGCTGTCAACTTTATATGCCAAGTACCATTCTGATGAGACAATTAACAATTAGCTGTACATTTTAAAAATATAAGAAACTTGCTACCCACATCAAACATAAAGTAGTCAGAAATATATATATATAAAAATCAAAATATTTAAACTTACAGCTAAAGGTTTGTGAGCTGCAACATAAGCAATGCTTCGTCCATGAGGATCAGGAGGAGATGATATTACATTATCTGAGAAAATTTCCAAGAAGTACTCAATGATATGATTGGCAAGGCTCTTATCTTGACTCAGAGTTTGCCAGATATCAGTTGTATTCCTAAAATAAAAGAAAGAATCAAGAATCACAGTGCTGACCATTTAGTTATTTACAATAAGCCATTTGATTCAAATTTTTGCAAAGTTAATAGAAAATATGAAATAAAAATTTTAGAAACTTTTTCTATATTTATAACTAATATATGTGAAATCAATATGTTGGTTAATAAAATCAACAATAAATATTTACTATGGAATATTCATCAGTATGATAAGCACAGTGAAATAAGCTTGTTTGCATATGCAAACAAAGTGATATAAACAAGAAAATGATATACATGGTATTGAATAAAAGAATGGAATAATTAAATAGAACTTGATAGAACAAGAATAATTAAAGTTAAAAAATAATACCTTCAAATAATATTTCAATATACAAGAACACACGAGATATAAAATTCTAGTACCAAAATTGTAATTCTCATAAAAATGATATAAAATAAATTGTTCACAAATATTAATTAATGCTAAGTAACACACATAATGTCAAAATACAATACATATAAATTCACTTTCCAAATAATAAATAATAAAATTCTGTAATATTTCTTTTAAGCATGCCATCTGATAATTTGAGAACCATGAACCTGTCAAAACCAGGGTTTAATTAAACAATTCTGCCTATTTTTTCCAATTAATTGGAAACAAATTATCATTTTGTATATGATATCAATCGTTACAATCATCATCATCAATAAATCCATCATTTGGCATTTCAATTTCATTTCATCACTAACAGAAAATTTGTGCTAATATTTCTAATGTTATTTGCTATATTTTTGAACTCTCTGGAGAGATCAGTTATTTGATTTAATGACTCATGTTTAAAAAAATTATATATTATTATCATTATTTTTTGCAGTTTCTTCTTTACTTGAGAAAGGAAGGAAGGAAGGCTTGCTTTCTAAATTTCTCAGAAAATTTTAAATAATATTCAATCTAATAAGGATGCATCTGGCAAAAACATTACATGTCTTTTACTTTTAAGTAAGTAGGTTTATTTGTTGTGAAAAAAAAAACAAAAAAAACCTCTTAATATTTACATGTATGTTTGTTTGCCATTATATCTATATATTTTTTATGATGATTGATTTTTATCTCAGACTTTTTTTGTTTACAGCTGTTCATTTTCAAACATTTTTAATTATATATATCACCACTTCAAAATTAACATACTGCATCTGAACTGTTTAATGACAATATACTCAATGCTTCTCTTTAGAGATTGAGTAAAAATTAGAGTATTTTAAATATATAAAAATTTGCTGCCCCCCAAATGCATCCCCCCGCCCCCCAAATGCAATATCCTTTTCTAGATCATTTATGACTTTACAAATTTCCAAATTTATAAGAAGGGTATCAAATTGATTGACAATCTTAAGCTTTCTATATTCTACAGAAGATAAAGAACATATTATTCAGAAATTATTAATTCTGAATATAATTACAAATATTTATTAATATGGAAGGATTCCTACTAATTACTGCTTTTTTTACTAATTAGAGTGATTTTTTCAGAAATGTGAAATAGTTTTAATTTAACTACGAGTCTACAAAAATATGACATGTTTATAGATTCAACAATTTTTTAAAAATTATTATATCTATGGATTTTTTTTTTATTTTTGGCTTAAACATTTAAATTACAATATTTCAGATGCCTGTATGACACACAGGCAAATCAGTACAAGTGATGGAATATTGCAATAGAAAAATTCGATAAAATGTTGCATAATTAAAAATGTAATTGAAAAATTTAAATTATTAAAACAACTTTGAGAAACTCACATGTCTAAAGGAACAGGAGAGTTGAGTAATGATACCAAAACAGCTGTTAAATGATGATTAGCTAAATTCTGGAAACAGCGCAAAGCTCCTTTACGTGTATGAGGACACTGAACAGAATTTAAGATCTCTCTTACAGCTTCTATGATATTTGGAATCTAATAGAACAAAATAATTAAAATTACTTTTGAAAATACAGAGTAATTTATGAGAATGATTATGTCATTTATAAAATTAAAAAAAATATTTTTTAAACTTTTCTTAATGAGAAATTAATAGGCATTAAATAATCTTTCCATATTAAATGAAAAATTTAAACAAAAGAATTTCAAACAATATTTTACACATCATCTAAAACTTTCCAAGAAAAATCTTCCCTCTGTCTCATCTGAAGTCACTTCAAACAGATCATTTTTACACTTTGGCTTTACATAACAGATATCTCATAAATTATATTAAAAAGGATGTTGATCAGTAAGTTTGTTGATGAGTAAACCAGCAAAATACACATTTTAAAATAGTGCTTTTGACAATTTTTTTTTGTTGTAAGAAACTGGGCAAAAGAATTAAAAATTTCTAAATAATGTTTTTGATATTTTCTTGTTATAAATGTCATTTCATAAATCTTTTGGGAAATACTATTTTTCCTTACATTTTATACTTGAAAGTAGAAATCAGGTTCTGTAGAAGTAATGAGTTAACTATGGTAATACAGTAAAACCTCAAAAAGTGGACTGTTAATGTCATTATTTTCCTTTGGTACACAATAATATAAAATAACCCTCCTTTACCATCACTACATTTATTTCTTCTCCAGGTAAGTTATCACTCAAAAACAGCTATATTTCTTTGCCATTTTGCATGCTATTACATTGTCTTTTCAGCCCCCATCCTTCACCTTAAGAAAGCCAAGCCTAAACAGAGAATTTTTGATTATGCTTGCCACTTCAGCAAAACACTCGTAGATCCCTATTATTGTTAAGATTCCTTTCCATACAACACCTTTTTAGGGATTTGGGTTCTTGGAATTTTTTTTATGCATATATACATATTTTTCACTGCCATTCATTCAAAGCACAGTTCCCAGCATGATTTTGTTGAGTGTAATCATTTTTCTTGACCGCTCTTGAGAGTGACATTTCACAGTGAGTAAGATCCCTATAATGGCTGTCTTTTCTTTTGAAATCTCGTGGTTTGATTATGTTTTTAACATGCCAGGGAAAAGAAAAGTTACCATGCTATTTTTAAATGAAAAAAAAAAAGATTTCATTGCACTTTAAAAAATCAAATGCTTTAAAAACAGTTTTTGCCAAAAAAATACTATATTCCCAGGACTACATTTAACAATATTCTTTCATTGAAAAAAGTCATTAAAGAAGCTGACTGCAAAGACAAAAGGAAGAAAAGGAAATTGTAATTTGATGAGATCCAGAAGGTTTTAGTTTGGTTACTAAAAAATGTCAATTTATGTTGCGATTTCAGTAGTATCAATGGTGAATTAAAAAGTTTCAAAGACAGACATTGCTTTTTTTTTTTAAAGGATTTATGGAATAGCAATAGTTGCAGATGTTGAGATGCTACAGAAGACTGGAAGAACAGTGCTCTTAAGAAGTTTTATCCAGGTTTGATGTATCAAATTTTTAAATCTTGATGAAAGTGGCTTAATTTACTTTTTTTTTTTTTTTGCTGACATTTCTGCTTGGGGGCATTATTAATGGAAATGAGAAACTACAATCACTTGTGATAGGTAAAAACAAAAAGACATGCTTTTTAAAAATATTAAACCTCACTCAGTTGAATATCAAGCAAATTCAAATGTATGGAAGACTACAGTGACTTGGGAATGAAATTCATAAAGGGGATGCTTAGTTTTCACATCAGAAAAGAAAAGTTGCCATCATTGTCGATAACTGTACCACAAACAATCAACCCCAAAATTAAAAAGCAATCAAGATCGTTTTAACCCCCTCCAAATGTAACAGCACTTCTTCAGCATAAATGAAAATGAGGCATAGATTTAAATGAAAATATAAAAACTTGTAAAAGAGCATTGGATAGGGATGAAAAGTTAAAAGTTTCGATTTTAGATGTGATTAACTATGCACACAAAAGTTGGAGTCCCATTTCATCCCAAACAGTTTTGCATTTTTCCTACAGGCAAGGTTCATAGAAAAGAAAGAATCAGAAGAAATACTAAGTGAAGACATCATCGATCTGGAATCATTAGAGACTTTGCTGCAAATTGCAAATGAAAAAGGCAATTGCAATTAACATCAATGATGTTAATGTGTTTGTAAACTTAACGACATTGTAATCTACTCGTACACAATTATAAAATCTGAATTTTTGGAAGACAAAACAGAAGTGAAGATAGAAATATCAAGAATATAGAGCACACCTCATTCAACTGATTGAAACAATCATAGTCCTGAAGGAAGTTTCATAGTATTTAACATCTATTCAAAGTACAACAGAGAAAGAATGTAAAATCATAAGCATATTAGAAACAAAAGTTATTTCCAGTAATCAGCACCTTCATCAATCAATACTAGTAATTAAAAGAGAATAAAATGTGCTAACTATAAAAAAATGTTTTTTCTCCACTCATTCATATATATGTATTAATTTATAAAAAAAACCTTTGTCACCGAATCCTACAGCAATTAATTAAAATATTTCAGCCCTTTGCCCCTTCTTTTTTTAAATTCCCAATCTGCCTAACTCATCATTCTGCTTAAGTCCTAAAAAATGTTTAGTTATTTGACTATTTTAATATCAAGGGATTTTTTTTATGTTTATAACCACTTACTTAATTACTTAGAGCTTCAGAGATATTTAATTCATACATTAGGTGAGCAAAATACACACAACTTTTAGTTAAATAGTTTTAAAAAATAAAAGGAGATTCAAACCTTTAATTTGAAATATTGTGACATAACAATGTTTTAGGATTGATCTATTTACTTTGATTGCATCATGTGTTTCATTCAGCATATCATGCAACTGGAAGAAAATTAGTTCAAAAACATTATCCCCCCCCCCAAAGACCAACATCAGCATTTTGAAATATGTCAATGCATTAATTAGTAATAAAATTAAAAATCTATATTTTTATTTTGTTATATGACAGTTATGTTATAATATTCAAATTGATTTTGTACAATCTAGATATTCTGTTACAAATGATTATGTAAAGAAAAGGCATTTTTCAAATTCTTTATTAATTTTTCAAACTTTCTTTTGAAAAATTTATTAATTTACAGAAAATATTGCAAGAAAATAAAATTAGTGTAGCTGCAAAATTAACTTTTAGAATTTGAAAATTTTGTAGAAATAGTTAGATTTGCAGTAATATATTCTAAAGTTATTAAGAACAGCAACAACAAAAAAGGGAAACTCTTTTCCTTTCTTTCTTTTAATGAGCACTTGTTATTTATGAAGTAACTATGCATTGAATTTGGTAGCTGTAGGTTTCATTATCTGTTTTGTAGAGCATTTGAATGATTTTACATTGTAGATTTTACAACTTATAGATAGAATACTAACCCATAAACATTATATTAAACATAAGATGAATTCTACAGTATCTTTATTACAGGCATGTCAGGTATAATAAGTTTGTTCAATTTAGTTCTCAAAAGTAAAAGGTTTAAATTCACGCTAAGACAATAAATAAATACTATATCTGATGGAAAAATAATTTTCAAAACAAAATTACTAAAAGATCGTTACTTCAACTCTGAGTTCTCTTCCTCTATGCTTGATTACTGTATTCAGCACAACTGATGCACCGGAAGAGCTCTGAGAATGAGGATCACATAGGCCATTGACTAAACACCGTAGAAATGGATACAGTTGGTCTAGAGGCAGTTTTTCACATATGAACTAAACAATAAAAAAATTTTATCACAAGAAATATGCTATTTTAAGTGCATGATTCAATTATATAAAAGGGAATTTCCCCACCATTAATTTATCTACTAGACAATTTTAACTTTTTCTGGTGATATTAACTGAAATTTTATAATACATATTTGCTTAGCTAAAATGAATTGATTAAAACGAAAAAAAATCATTAAATGCATACACAAAAATAAAGTAAAAATCATTTACTCAGTACTACTTACTCAGCTACTTATACAGTATGAATATTTTTAAATATTTGCATTCTAAAACATTTTTGATAAAATATTTTCATGAACTCAAAGGAAAAATACAACTTTTCAAAATTTTCAGATTGAATACAAATTAAAAATAAATTTATTTTTATTAACACAGGTTTATTAATCTTATGCTTATACTTTGAAGATTCCAATTTTTAAGAGATTTAATAGAATTTGAAAAATATTAAATCATAGTATTTTTGAATGGATGAATGATTTTTTTTGATAAAATATAAACAATAAATTTTAAAAAGAAACAGAAGGATTTTGTAATTCAATATTCTTTACAAAGAAGAAAAAAAAAAAAAAACATAAAATAGCAAGCAACTGAATGGAACATACCTTTCCTAAACTTTTTGTCACAATAAATAAAGAAGAAGGGTCGTCACTGATGATTTGAGATTTCAAATAGTTCAGGGATAATTCTGGTTTTTCATTGAAACTCACAGTTGAAACTGAAAAATAAAAATTTATGTCACAAAATTTTTTTAAAGATATAGTTAAACACAAAATAGTTATATAGAAATTAAAAACATAAAAAACAATTTAAGATAAAATTTTCTACCAGAAAGAGCCTTTGTGATATTTTAATACATATCTATAAAATTTGCATATTGTAAATTACACAGATTTGAAAAAAATGAAATGTATCTGAAAATTGTTTTAATTTTTATTAGATACCTTAAACAATCAGCTGTTCACCAAAAATATTACTTACAAAACCAAAAAATCAATCCTCAAGTCACAACCACTGGAATGATTTTGCCAATTTTAATTCATATGAAACTTGATACACTTAGATCTATCATCAACAATCCTCTACTGTTAGCCATCTATTTTCAAGTAAAAATCACAAAACTCTTACTTCACCAAACATCAATAAAAACACACTACAGAATTTCTGGCTACAACCATTAAATAAAATAACTAATGTACATCTTTCAACAATTTATATCATATGAAATCTCATAATAGGTAAATGCGTCATCAGGATTCATTTTTCTCCTATGCTTACATTTCTAAGAGATACCGAAAAATAAAAATCAGAGCTCCACTCTCAAATAATGGATCAATGTTGTAAATTAATTTCATCCTTTTCAAATTTAACTACACAAACATGATGCTTCGCTACTTTTATGTAATCATAATTTAAAATAGTATTTTTTTTTTTTTTTTTTGCCTTGAAAAGAAGTATTTCATCAAATTCAATGACACGACTATATCAGATATGACACAGGCTTGAAACAAAAAGTTGTCTTTCATAAATAAATCATGTTGAACATAAATATCAAGAAATAAAATAAATTTGATTGATTGAACAATGGTATAAATTTATACAAAAAATGTTTAAGATATTAAAAATATTATAGAATTATTTTTTAAAAGAAAATTAGCAGACTAATATTGAATTACTTAAAACTTTCTTAAAAAAAGGAATTAAGGGAAAAGTAAAACAAACAAAAAAGATCAATCAAAAGATTAAAAAGAAAACGATTGATGAGATTTTATTTCCATTATAAGCTGGTGAAATCCATCACTTTGCTTCATGCTGCTTTTACCAACATTTTCACACTAATAACCCAAGTTCAAATTTGAAAAATGAAATTTTTTAAAAATTCATATTATACTCAATATCTTGAGAACTTACTAATGTATCTTCTAAAACAGATTTGTAGTTTGGAATTTCTTGGTTTCCAAAAAAGCTAGTTAATTAATTAGAAAGATTTTAAGATCTTCATCTTTTTTTCCCAATTTGAGTTTAAAATTTTAATTCATTTTTTTTTTCTTGATATCAACTCCTATCCCATTCCTTTAAGCTTTGCTTCAGTTAAATTCGGAACTGTTCACAAAGATATTTGAAGCACTCTACTTCTTTTGGCAATGGTTTTAACATAGGTCTAATTTTATATGAAGCAGGGAGAGTAAAACTTTCTACAAACTAAGTAAGCAAACTTTTTTTTTTTTAATATTTTTGATTTTAGATTTCAATGTCTTCCTATAAAATTCATAATATTTCTCTGTTGCTTTTTTTTAAGTGCATTTACTACAAATATTACAAAAAAAGAATTTGGTTAATTAACTGAACCACTGAAAAGCATTTTTCTCAATTTCAACACAAACTAAAAGTATGAATCACTTCCACTCAAAACACAGTATTAAATATATATTTTAGCGATTTGAGATGTGCTAGGATATAACCTGGGACCTTGTGGTTAGCAACCCAGTAACTTAACCAGGATACAAAAGCGTACGCTCGTGTAGCGTAGTTGTTAACTGGCTTTATATGCTATTCACCACAATATATCTGAATTATCGCATAGAACAAAGAACTGATAGACAAGTAGAAAGAAGAACATATATAGGAAGAGAATTGATGAAAGGGGAGGGGAGACATGCACAAACAAGCTAATGATCTGGTCTTAACTCTGTTTCTCTTGCTTTATTATTGTAGTTGCCAATCAGCTTATCACTTTTGAGAAAAATCTTAAATAAATAATTCAATCTTTCTTGCATAAAATTTTTTCTTTCAGCCTTTCTTACATAATAAGGCAAAGTTATTAATTAAAATACATAAATATATTAAAATATTTATATACACAATATTATGCGGTTCTTAAATATACAAATTTGAACATGTAAGTCATCATTCACGATAAAACTGTACATGATGGAATTCTCAATATTCAAGTGTCTACTATAAGACACTGTAAAAAGATGAGATATAGCAAATGAACTAATACATTTGATCTTTTATACAGTCTACTACAAAATTTCACTGAAATAATCAAGTGTTCTATGCTTAGAAGCATTTTTTACAAAAGTAAATTATAATTAAGATATTTCTAGTTGAAAGTTCTTAATATTTTCATGAAACCCATGAATTTATCCAACAGTTAGGTAATATTTTATTTAATAATATAAATTTCAAGCTTTGAAAATAGTTATGATATCAAAGAATTGACAAGAGGATCAAAATTTCAATTTTAGAAATAACAATTTAAAAGAAAGTAAAAAATGAAAATATATGATGAATTTTGCTACTTCTTTCAAATTAATAATAAAATGAGGGAAAATCAATAAGTATCATATTTGAAGCAGTTAGGTCATATATTAACCTTGAACCCGCATAGCAATAGCTACAGCAACATCTATGGAATCAAATGCCAAGTGTCGTACAGTTACTTGGGGATCTGTGCATCTAGGTACCAGCATTCCAAGAATATTCCCAAGAGTGTTAAAAGGTATGTATGCCTACAAAATGAGATAAGCATAATCAGGTTTTAAAGATATTTGAAATTATCTGCTTTTTGCCAATAAGCATATGAAAATAACATTAAATGAAGCAACAATCTGTAATAATAGTTCTACAATATTACAAAACACAAGATATATTAATATTATAATTATATGACATATTGTAGTTTAATATTCTAATCATATATAATATTAAATCAGTCTATAATGATATCTGTCGTGGTCTTGGTGGTATTCTTATTACTTCAACATATTTAGAAACTGTCAACAGTTATATTAACTTTCTAGATTCACTGTCAATAATAATAATAATTTACTTTAAAAATGCTGGAACAGAACAGGACTAAAATAGTGGTCTAGAATATTGTATGAATCTCGTGTTCTTTTTCTAACAAAACTATATCAGAATATGAGACAAGAAAAAATTTGAAGAAGGCTAGGAAATGGAATTTGTAATAACAAAAGATCAATGCGATGAGTGCGTGTGTGGGGCGATAGTTATTGGAATGTACATAGAAGTTGGCTGCCTGTTTCTGGCTGAGTAATACAAAAAAAAAAAAAAAAAAAATGTGTTCATGTGCAGTAAGCATTTTGGATTGACTATTTGTTCTTTGAAGTTTATTTTCAATGTTTCAAAATCCTTAATTTAAGATGGTGTGATTGGAATCTGATGAAATGCTTACAAAAAATGTTCTTTAACTTATCAAAATCAATAGCAACTTGAGGCTGCTAAAAATATGGAATTTGTTAATCAAAGATAACCACTTTATTCGGATTATCATTTTATCAAAAAGTGCTTAACATTCAAACTGCAGATTCATTTTTATAGAGAAGAAACTCCAATGTACATGAATTTAAAGAATATTTCAACCAAAACAGTAGAGCTTACATCACTTTCAGAAGCTTCAGCATATGCCCGAAGAATATGAAGAGTTGAATGTAAACATCTTTCACGTTCAACAGCATTTTTTGAGACCATCCATTTATGTAAAATCTGAAAGTACACATATTTATGATTAAAAAGTTATAACAAATCATCATCAAAGTGTTTTAAATATGTATAATACCCTAAACAGATTAAAAACATGCTTTCATTCAAGCATACATTTAAAAATAATTTAACTTATAAAAATCTAAACTTTTTCATTTTTATGAAGCAAACTATAAAAAATTTCTCCTATTTATAAACTGGTTATATGCAATGACAAATTTTATGGTATTTAACAGAAAAATCACTTAACATATTTAATTTTCAAGTTTTAAATTGATGTTATTGACAGGATTCTTGGTCTTAATGAATATCTATAGAACTGGCATTTTTCTCTTCAAACAAAATTAGTACAACCTATATAAAAATTAAGTGCCAGTATATATATATAAGCACTTTTGACAGTAATTTATTTATAGAACAGAATGAACAATAATGCTTTGCCGGGAAATTCATGTGTTTCACATGTTTGTATAGGCAACAAACAAATTTCTTGATAACTAAGATTACTTACAAATTTCTTTTATAAAATACATATTAACATATATTTAATTATTTTATTTATGTAAAGATGTCATATGCATTAAATATTTCTTTTTAAATAAAAAATGAATAAATATTAAACTTATATAAGACTTTACAAAGATAAAATTTAAATTTATAATAAAACTAAATTATTGCAAAAAGTTTATAAATAATTCATATTTAAAAATTATATATTTTTACCTGCAGAATTGATTCTAAATTTGTGAAAGTCCTTTCCTTTAATACCAACTTTTGTAAGAAAAAATTAAGGGCATCTACAGTTGAAATAAGCAGCTTATCAAAATCAAGTGTAGGATCTATGCCTTCTTCTTTGGGTTTTTCATGAAGGAAGTCTCTGGGTAAAGAATAAACTGAGCCTACAGCTACTTGTATGATATTTCTTTTATCTTCATCTTTTAAAGCAGGATCAAGAGATCTGGACAAACAAGATCAAGGAACAAAACAAGGAAGATTAAATATTTTAAAATGTCATAAATTCTTTAAAACATCTGGAAAATGAATGCATATGAAGAATTTCATATGAAAAAACAATGTTCCTAATAAAAAAATGGACAAAAATATTTTAGGAGAAAATGTTAAAAGCTTTACATAAAGGATACACAAGACTTGCCGATGCATTCAGAGCTAATGAACGAATGTTGCTAGTCAAAGGCTGGGAAGTTTCAGATTTTAAGATAGTCCTCATCAGACCTAACAATTCTGATCTTGAGCGCAATTCATCTAAACATTGTTTTTTATGTTGACCAGAATATACAGCATCAGCAATTAATTTAATTGTTTCAAGCATACTTTGTTTCACATTAGGATCCTGGTAAATACAAAAAAATAAAATCTGTAGCGAAAAACAACAAAAAAAGCTTATATAAATATTACAAATTTATATTTGATTTAGGGTAACTACCAATAGTCTGGTCAATAATGCTAATTAATAGTATATTTAGAATTTTATTTTAAATACAGATTTAGAGAAAACTAATTTCTTTAATCTTTTAATAATATTTAAAAGACCTCAAAATATAAGGATATATCTTTTATATTGTTTCACAATATATCTTCTTTCACTTGGAAAGGAGATGTAAATAATGGTGCAACTTCTTTCATATAAATTACAGACAGCATTGCAGTAAAAAGTTATAAATTCAAATATGTGAAAAAGCGCATTCATGTAACTTAAAGCATAACCAAAATAAACAGCACAATAACAAGAGCACTAATACTGCACTGCTTACTAGATTTTACTGTATACAATAACTCAGTTAACAATATATATAACAGCCTATAAAATCAAAATCATTTTTAAGAGTGAAAGCGTTTCTGTCTTAAAATAAAGAAATCATAAGTTCTAAATTATAATTCAACTTCTTTCAGATAACATTTAAAGAAATTTTTGAAGCTTGAAGTATGAAAGTGAATCATTTAGAGTTATTTTACATATGAATCTACAACACAGATTAAAAAACAACCCCTAAAATATAATAAAAAATAAGTCCAAGTGATTTTCAAATGCCAGTCATTAGAATCTTATACTTTCAATCCATGACTTCTCTCATGAGATGCAGATGAGGTTTAAAACTGAAGTGGACGTAGATGAGATATACATGAGAAAAAATGAAATCATAATCAATCATTCCTGATGTATTTAATTTTCTAGAGAAACATATGTTTGAAACAGCAACATAGTTTAGTAACAAATATGTTGACAACAGATTAAAGATTTTTTTTTTGTAATTGGTTCTAAAAAATAATATTAACAGTAGAGATTAAAACAATAAATTTCATAGCAAGCACATTGCTTTAATAACAAGGAAATTCAATGTCACATGACCGAATATTATACATAATGATGAGAATCTAAAATATATAAATAACAGTATTTCCATATTTAGTTTTAAAAATATTTGAGGCTTTAGTAAGATTTTTTAAAACAAATAAATACTATTAAATGTAATTACATTAGCAATTAATGTAAATTTTATTGTGTATTTATGTTCTTTTTAATAATTTGAATGAATTTTTCAAATACCTTTGATGATGAGTATAAATTGGCCACACATCTCAAAATAGGAGTTTCTATCCTAGGAGATATCTGCTGGATAGGTGTATTGATGGTAATGTGTCCGTAACAAAGAATGATGGTGGCTTTAAGATTTTCATGATCAGAGTCACCCGTGAATTCCTGAACAATAAAATGATAAATATGAATAAGACTATCACATACAGCAAACAATAATTTCCACAAACAAACATACTAATATTCTCAGGAAAAGACTAACAGACAAATTATAGTCCTTATAACTTCAAAAGATTCTTAAAAGAAAATTACAAATACTAATTTTTAAAGGAAACAAACAATAAAAATTTTCTTATACTAAATCTTAACCACATCTTCCTTAAACATATTCTTCTCAAAAATCTATGCACACAGAAGTTTCTAAGGAAAATAAATTTCTTTTACTATTGCAGAAATTAATTAATTTTGATTTGTTATTTTCAGTCATTTCCCATAAGAAAGATGATGCTAAAACTATATAAGAAATATAGCATATTAAAATTTATTTTAGCTGTAAATATCAAAAAAAAATAAAAAAAAATTACACATACAAAAAAAAAAAATCCCGCTTTTATTGGAGAAAGCCAGTTATAAGCAAGTGTTAATTCTTTTTAAATACTTATTCTCATTACCCATTTTGATATTAATTGTTTTAAAGAAAGAGAAAGAAAAAAGCAAGATCCTTCAGAATTTATAATAAAGAATTATCTATCATATCAATTTTAGAAATATATAAATAATTAATCTACCAATGCTTAGATATGTATGTATAAAACAAAGTATTACTATTCATATTAAATAAAAAGAATAAAACTCATTTATATTAATAATTGAAGTTACAAGTACATAAAGTAAAAGGCTAAATATCAAGACATTATGTTTTAATTACATTTTGCTTAATGTTTTCGGTAAAACATTAAAAAAAAAAAAAGCAAGTATACTTACACGTATAAAACCAAATAAACCTGCATTCTTTTTGAAATCCTTAGCTACATTTTCTAATTTTACAAGAACTAAATCTGCAAAAGATGATCCACAGAGACCTACAGCAAGAGCACAGCCCTAGAATTTGCATGAATTAGGATATAATATAGCATTTAAAAACTATAGATACAATCAAAATAAAATAAAACAAAAATTAAAGCTAACATGTGTATATTTACCAGTCTTTCAGTTGGATTTGAATGATTAACATTCTGAAAAATGGTATCAAGTGCCTCGTTTAAGAAGGTTTTATTAGCTATTTTCCGTATGACTAAACCCAGATTTATCAAAAGAACATACTAGAATAAAGAAAATGTTGAATTTCAGTATTCTTAAAAATTATACATTAGCATTTGTGGGAATTTTACAACAGCAATTATTTTATCAAAATAATGTAAACATTTTTTAAACGGAGAAAATATCTTAAAAAAATTTGTCACAAGAAGTAAAGATTTTAATTTATTTTAAATACATGAAACTTATTTTATGCATGTAAGGAGTGATTAACTAAACGAGGGGAGAAAATTAAAAATAGAATAAGACTAAAGCCTTTTAAAATTTATTTATAATAGATTATTTTTTACATGCTAATAAGAAACAGTTTCAGATGAAAACTAAATAACAAAGAAACAATCATATTCAGAGTATAATACAAGTATTGGTACACTTAGCGCAATCTATCATGATAAATATTTAAAAAAAATACAAATTTAAATGATTAAAATACACATCTACACAAAGCAGCTGCTTTCGATATCACAATTTTGTATGATTAACCAGCAACAATATCTATCTACTGATTTATTAATTTAATTACTGTAAACAAATGTAAAATTATAGAATTATCTTTGACTACTAATTATTTTTAAAATATACATATTATACATAAAACATACATATTATACATTTTAAAATTACATATTAATAACATAGAAATCAAATAAGCTATTGAACAGTACTTTAGATATAGATATATGAAACAAAGACATATGAAACATTTATGACTTGTACGTACAGGCTAGAAAATTTGGAACTAGAAGTGAATAGTTTATTTATAATTAAATAATTATATTCTGATATTTACTATTTTAAAATGTTAATAAAAAACATTGTTTATAATTAAAGATAAAATGAAGTATCCAAGATGTTGATTAGTAGCACAGATGAATACACATACTTCATGTATAAATTAATCAATTCTACAAATACACTTAAACATCAAAATGATATGCTATAAATTTAGAATCTATGACAACTTAAAATAAGGTTGATAGAATAACAGGAGAATAAAATAAAAATTGCATTTAAAGTTAATCACTGCAAAAAAAAATCTTACTTTGTCATCAGGTGAATCACTATAGAGACTGAATTGAGAGAGCAAAGCCTTTCCATAGGAAATTATCCAATCTTCACGATCAATGTGTGCTAAAGTTTCACTTATAAAATCTGTAACCTTATTTTCCCATTGCTTCTGGTCCCAGTCAGTAGAATCCAAAGCTTTAAAAAATATTTTGACAATTAAATGGTTTTTCAGACTAGATGAAGATACAAATTTCTTCAGTCTGAAGTGCTTTTTACATGCAAATTTTAAACAAGAAAATGAAAGAATATTTATTAAATTTAAAAGCTATTTCTATATTTTTTAATGCTTCATAAATAACATATGCTTTTAGTTACAAATACATGCATATTTAAAAATTTCTATACATCAGATTTAATAGTTACATGATATAAACTTTAAACATAGTTTTTTAAATACTTTATTATTTCTAATAAAAAGAAATATTTTACAAATCTTAATCTTTATAAATATAAAAGGGTTTAAAAAAACACAAAAGTTTAATCTGTTAGAATAAAATTACAAAATCCTTATTGAATATGATGAAATGATCATGAGTTATTATATAAGCTTTAATGATTATTACTGACTTGTGATATTTCTTTGTATCTAATCCAATGTACATACATTAATTAGTGAGGAGACAAGAAAAACAAAATCTCAATATTAAAATATCTATATGTTGAAAAATTGCCTACTAAAAATTTTTTTTATAATATAAAATCTTTTTTTAAATTTTAGTAGCCGAAATAACTTCAAACTCCAGTTATATTTCCTACTTTGTTATAAAAATTATAAAATGCATTCATAAATTTTATTAGTTTTGATTTGAAATTAATTATAAGTTTCAGCAATTAACATGATTACTGGAAATTCCAGAATTTTTCCTTTAAGAGCACAGGTGCTCTTAAAACACATATTCTTACTCTTGGAAGATACACATACTCTCGGATATTTCTATTTTGCATCAGTATGACTGCTTTATCCCACAGTTTCTCGTTTTAATCATTAGTACACATTTCATCAAGTTTGCTTTGAGATTCATGTATTTAATACTGTATTAATTACATTTAGCATATTTCATTAATTATTTTACTTTATATAAAGCATATACAAATGTCTAAAGTATGGTCAGCTAATTTGAGCCCAAAATTAGGAAGTGCACTTTGAAAAACAAAATGTTACTGACATATGAAAATATAAGATACTTAAATGTCTTGAAAGGGGAAGGGGAAATCGAACTTGGCTTGTTATTAATAGATATTTGCCATTATTAATATACTTCAATGATTAAGGGAAAAAATTCAACACATATTGCCCAAAACTAATAAATTTTACATATGGAAAAAGGTTAATATAATATTAAGATGACTTTAAAAAAGAGAAGTAAACTGAATTCTTTGAAAGAAATTTATCATTCAGAGATTAAGAAGAGAGAAAAAAAAATCACTTCGATGCCTTGTTATGTAAATGTAAGACCTTATAATCTGCACTTTAAAATAAAATGACTTGTGAAGGAAAAAAAATTTTTAGTGAATCAAAACACTTCGAAAGAAGATGACTAGAAATATTAACATTAAGGAATAAACTTGAAGTAAGATTGTAATATAAAGAGAAAGCAGCACAAAAAATCAAAATGTGCACTTGCAAAGTCAAAAAGAGAGAGAAACAATTAGACTTTTTTTCCTTTAGAAAAAAGAATTAAAATTCTTCAAGTTCTGTTAAATATAAAAATATTTTATACAACTGATTTATTTGTTTGAAAAATATATTTATCAGTAAAATGTGAAGCTTTCTAAGTTGTAAGACTGTGAAGAAACAATGATTAATACAGATGCTAATAATGATATCATAACACAACCTTACAACTTTCTAAGGAATACTTTTCCAATGATTTGTTTATTTGTTACATACAAATGAATTGCCATTTTATAGATTGCAAAAACAAAAAAAAAAAAAAAAACAAAAAAAAAAACAGTTGGTACAAAAGCATATTTTGGAGAAATTGGAAATAAATTATATGAGCTACATATTACATACTTTATGAAAAATTCAACGATAACCAATTTTAATGGGGAATACAATCGCAATGATTCCAGAAAGAGAAAAATCATCAGCCAACATGCAAATACAATATGAAAGAGGTATAGCCTATGCTCATGCTCATTTCAATGATCCTTTAATATAAATTATTTTAAGTAGATTAAGCACATAGTATAAAAGTATTAAAAGAAAAACAATGCATTCTATTTTGACTTGGATTTAAAGTGCTATGGCAAAGTGTAGCATATCTAATTATTAGAAAAGAAATTTTGGTATTATGAAAATAAACAACAAGAAAACTTACTCAGGAAACACAGACACAATAGTTAGGAAGATAAACATGCTCACATGAATGAATTTTCATCGAATATTTGATCCTTTTCCATAATTCTTTTATAAAAACAAATTGTATCATTGCATTTTTTTAAACCTTAAATGCATGGATATTTTTTTACATATGTTTGTTTGTACATTATAACAAGCAAATGATTTTTATACCCTGGAGAGCAATCTTTGATAAAGATATATAAATGTTTATAAAAACAGTCATTACATCTTTTTGCATTTTATTCATCTAAAATAATATTTCATAGAATATTTTTTATTTAGTAAAATAAAATGCTGCATAAAAATATAGATTAAGTATCATCATTAATAACCAGATAATTGTTTACAGAATGTAATGAAATACTTTTAAAACAAGATATTGCTCAACAGTTCTAAAACTATAATTATAAATGCAGATTCATAATCTAGTTACATATATATGCATATGACTTTTTAAAAGCAAATAATTAAGACAAATTTCTTATTATTCTCTATCTCAAGGCTTATTTTGATTGGTCATTTAATAATACATTTATAAAATATTTTTAAAATTTAACTTATTGATTATAGAAAAGGATTTTAACGCATTCCAAAACAAAAGAAAATTTCTTAAGGCTTTAAAAGTATCACTGCAATTTATTTAATATGACTATTTCACAGTTTAATTTCTAATCAAATCATGCAAAGCAAAAAAAAAAAAAATTATTATATTCTGAAATTGAAATTTAAAGGAATGACATAAAAAGGAAGGTTAATGGTTCAAAAATACCTTACTTACATTCTAAGTATTGGATAAGAAGTGGAATGTCTTTATCCCATACAGATATAGGCCCTTTATGTATGGTAGGCACAACAGCTTTCATAAACTTTAGAGCATGTAATCCTCTATCTCTATCTTCATGTGGACGACCAATAACAACAAGCAGTCTAGCAAGCAAACTTTGTGGTGTTGTGACCTTCACTACAAAATGTTATAAAGAATAATAAAATATGAATAAACATGACTAAAACTGGGCACTTTTAAAAATATTTAACATACACAAATACTAAAGCATACGAAATTATTCAAGATATATACACAGTATGAAAAGGTTTGATTAGCAGGATACTCAGAGTAAAAGTTCATTATATATATTTACATATTCAAAAGACACTACAAAATCTTCTGAAAACACGAAGTATGGTACACAGCCTATAGAAGTTATAGGTACAACAGCTGGCATATGCATTGTTTTTGTTGTCGTGTGACAAATGCAATAAAAAAATAAGGGGGGAAAGGAAGAGAGGGGAACAATTAGATTGGGCCGAAAGCATGCAGAACAGCCTTTGTCACATTTTCAGCTTCATCGGAAAAAAGAATATCCTTGGTGCAGTCAATGACTATTTTGAAGAGGGCTGAAATAATAGAACGGCAGCTAAAAATATGCTCCGTATCCAACTGCACATCTGGAAAGTGTCAACATTCGCCATCGATTCAGGAGCCATTGGGCATGATCCTCATGCCCCTCAGGGTCATAGGGATTCCCATTGCCTATAAGAGGTTGGATTTCTACCTGTTAGTGGTCTGCAGGAGGTATTTTATTTTCCTCTTACCACTTGCCACCACTTACAGTAAACAAAATTTTACATTTTTTATTAGTGATATTAAAATAAAATCCTTAATTATAAATACACAAAGAAAAAGGACAGATAAAATTGAATATCTGAAAAGGATTTCTAATATCTTGTTACTTTTAAGTGGAAGAATATTCTGGTAGCTCACAGTTTACTTATATTTAAAGTAGTTATTACTACGTGAAAGTCATAATGAAATATAATTAACCCCTCCTATATAAATAATTCATGTATATGAATGTATGTGTTTAATGTTTATTAAATCATTAAATCAAGATGAAAAGCAAAAATGGCAAATACTAATCTGACAATATAATATTAATTCATATTCTTTTTAAAAGCAAGTTAAATATGGAAGTTATTTATCTAAAAAGCTATGCTTAGAAATTTAGAATTGTGCTATTACTCTGTAAAAGAACATATTTTAAAAACCAGAACTTACATAGTGATCCATAGTCAATGGTAAAATCCAAGCCCAGTTCATTTCTTTTTTTAGAAGCCAAAACTGTGAGACTTTTACAAACAGCACTAATGGCAGGTGTCAAATTTTCATCTAGCAAGCAGTCTAAAATGCTTGGCCAAAGAATCTAAATAAAAGAAGTATATTTTATACGTAAAAAAATGTTGTTTTCACTGGTATGAGGCTAATATTATCATAAAGAAGATACAAAAATAAATAGAAATGCTTGGGAAAATTCTTGCTTATATAATTAGATACAACACAATGTTATTGGGTAGCCAATATGGTAAAGCACAATAAATAAATAATAAAAAAAATTAATTAAAATTCCTCTTTCTACATGATATTTAATTAAAATTCTTCTTAAATGATATTTAATTAAATTTTCTTTTTTAAAAAATAACAATTTTCAACTATAAAAAAATTATAGTTAAAATACACAGAAGTTGAAAATCAATATTATATCATAATTTTTTCCCACCTGATCTTAAAATAAATAAATTATTTCTCTTTTCATATATTGTTTTCTTGTTTTACACAGTAATTAATAAAATAATTACATGAATTAATGCAGAATTTTCAAAACAAATATCTTAATCTATCACATCTTTATTTCATTGTAGCTTAAAAAGCTCGCTAATGAGGATGAATGATTAAACATAATGAAAAATACTAAATATGAAGACATTTAACTTGCACTAATTTCACTATAATTTTTTTTACAAATTTATGAACAAAATTTTTTTAATTAAAATTTATAAATAAATTCTATATATTTTTCAAAAATAGTTCCTTTAAACCATTGGCATAATAAGACTAAAAAAAGATAAGAAATTTTAAAGCCAACTTGTCACTTATTTATCTTGCCATATCTATATATTTATATAAAAAGCATATTGCATATTTACATCTTCCATTTTTTCTACTGTAGTAGTTAATAAATGTATGACATTTTCACACATTCCTCGAAGAGCTTCATTACTGACATAACTGGGATCACCCGATCTTCTAGCCTAATAATAAGAGATTACATTATGCATTAAACAGATAAAAGCAAAATTTTTTTATTACAGCTTATCAAATATTTGTACATTTGTCAAAAAAATTACACAACTACCGTGTCATCATACAGACATTTCAGCAGGGTATGAATATTTTCTTAAAATTTACTATAGTAACATAAGAAAGTATAGCATACATAAAGTTTCCATTTTAATTTGATAAATCAATCTAAAACAAAAAAGGTAAGATAAAAATAATTTGCTTAATTTGTTTCAAAACAGAATAATTAATATGCAAATTCAAATGAAATAATTCAGAATAAAATACTTTTAAAATAAAATTAAAGAAGCAAATTACTCACTGTTGGATCATCTGGCAAAGCACACTGGTAAATGATAAATTTCACTAACTCTAAGCCATCGTCTGATTTTAAATGATCATGGTGGGCAAGAGTTACAATAACTTGTGCTATAACCTTTTTCACCTTTAAAAAAAGAACAGATTATAAAAGTAAATTATGTTATGAATAATAAAACAAATTTAACATACAGACATAAATACTTACTTCTCATCAACACAAGTTTTTAATATATAAATTTAAAATGAACAAAGAAACAATGAAATGAAAAATTAATTTAAATTTAAAAGGAATTAATTTAAAACAAAAAAGAACATTATTGCTTGCTTTACTAAAATTAATTCACTTCAAATTGCACCTAAAAATTTTAATTTATTTTTATTTTATCAAAATAAGCATAAAATCTAAAATACTTGGAGAAAAGTTGCATTCATTCACCATTCAATTAAAAGAAAATCCCAAAATAGATTGCTTCATCATCAATGTTTCCGAAACGTTATTAATCTAAAATCATTCAGGATTATATGGAATTTATGCACTTCTATGGTCATATGACACAAATTTAATATAATTCATTATTCAAAAAAAAATAAATCCAAATAAATATTTTTAAAATGGGACAATCAATAAACAGTTAAAAGTTTACAGGAATCAAAGAAAAATATAAAATAATTATACACAAAACTGATTTTTTTTTAATATAGTAAAATTTTATTTTGCTGAAAATATTATGGCAACAAATATTTAGCTGAAAGCTTATGATGGATATATACAAAAAATCTTAAACAGTGTTTTATTAAATAGCTTTTACACTGGACATGATTAAACAATATAACCAATATGATCAAATGCAATTATTTATAATCATGAATATTTGCACTCGCATACCTTATTTCCTGAATCCAAAATAGGTTTCAAACCTGATACAATTAATGGCACTTTGTTTGAAATGTGTGCATCTGCAAATAAAATTTTAAAAAATGGCTGATACGTATAAAGTAATTGAAAAGAAACTATTGAAATATATTGAGTCAAATATTCAGAAACTTAACTAACCACAGGAGTTAATCAGATGTTTGAAAACAGTTAAGGAGCCAATTCTGTAAGCTTCATTACTGCTTTCCAGTTTCTGAAGTAGGAACGTAACTAACCGATTGGAATACACAGATGCTGAAACACAAAAAGAAATTAGCGAAAAGAATTTTAATATGTACAGAAATTTCAAAATAAAAGTTTATTGAAGAGGAAAATTTTTTTAGGTACATTCTATGTTAAAATATATATAAAAATAAGGCAAGAGAACTATATTTAATTCACCTAAGACAGCAAAGCATCTTAAAACTTCATTATGATTCCTTACTCCTGATGGTTGAGAATAATCTGGTAAGGTGCATATCTGACAGAAGGGGAAAAATATAAATAAATATTCTCATTGTGATAGTAAGACTACTTGGCAGTTTTTAAAAAATATAAATATACAAAATCATACAAAAAATAAAAGGCTTATACAAATAATAAGTTTCCCTACCATCATAAGCCAAAAGTATACATAATAATAAGTTAACATTTATTATAAAAGATATAGCAGCTAATGAGCTGTTTTAGAACACATGTAAAATCAAACATTTGTCTTCACAAGAATGTCAACTTCTGTATTTCAAATTTATAGAAGTTTATTGTGAGTATGAACAAATACATGAAGCGTGTTTCAGTCTCATATTTGCAAGGAGTCACTAGCTATAGAATTTAATGAACAACAGGAATATTATTTCATTATCCAGGAGGGCTGATATAACCAAGTGATAATAGCATTGCATTTCAAAAGATATCTTTAAAATAATTTTTAGTCATGCAGACAGGATATTTGAAGAAAATATTTTTAAATTCTGCAGTTTTCTGGCAATGATTTTATGTACTACATTTCTTCAACAACTCCACATGCCACAAATTATGTTGATTCCTATTAAACTTTTCATCACTGAATTTTGATAAAATTCGAAAACCTTAACCACTTGCTGATGATGCCCGGCTGAAATTCATCAATTTTCTAAAATAACTATTCTCATAGTAGGTGGATAAATGAATGAGAAAAACATTCCCCACCAATACTGCTGAAGTAATTTTATGATCAGAAGGCCTGAATTAATAACATTATGCTTATTAACCTTTTATATAGCATGACCATTTATTAGCAGTATGGATAATGTACTTTACAGGCAGTCTTTACATATTCACTACTATTCTATATGTTAACTTCATTGTTATTTGAATTTTTTTTCCATAGTTTAAAATTTGATTATAAAAATACTGTTAAAATAATTTTAAGAAATTGAACTTTTCAACCTATCTAAATAAACAGTCATTAACCATGTATTTAAAGTCAGGAAAAATATCTTAATCACCATATTCACAAGTCTTTACAAGAAACTATAGGATGGAAAAAATTCTAGCCAAAATTTTTTAATGTAACAGTAATAGATGCTTGAGTTTCATATCTAGCATTATAATGAACAAATAATTAAAACCACCAAATACAATAATATTTTACTAATTACATAGAGTATAAGAATTATAGAATCAATTTTATAAAATGAAAGATTTTGATATATAATTATTAATTACCATTAAATTGACCAGTACTTGTATGTAATTATTAACATTGGAAAATATAATTTTTTTTTTTTTTTTGTTGTTGTTGCAACAAAAAATTGCTCCAGTTTTGTATCTCGCATCATAATAAAGTGCTCTATTAAGAAATCAAGTTAGCTTTATCTACTAAGTTAAGCAAATCATTTTTTTTTACTTCATTTTCAATTCTAAAAATCTTTTAATATATTACTGTTAGGGGAAAAAGAAAGACATTTTAAAGAGTTAAAGTATATTTTAATCAAATAAAAAAATTTGAGTATAAAAAGCAAAAATAAAATTTCTACTATAAAATACAAAATATATACATAGCAGGAATAAACAATTTACCTGAGGGAACAAAGTATTTAATATGTTATCAAGTTGTGATTCAAGAACAACACTATGATTGGAAATTGCAGCATCCAAAGCCATACATAAACCCTGTAAATAATAAAAGCATAAAGTTACTTCAATTATTTTAACACTAAATATGAATACACTAACACTATATAACATTAAATAATTTAACTAATAAAAAAATTACCCGTGTTGTGTGTTGGTATTCTTGGTGTCTTTTGTAGATAGCTAAAACTGCTGGAATAAATTTGGGAAGATGCTCTTCTAACTTTTCAGGACTTAGAAGATGAGTCATATGACCAAGTGCAACAACAACTTCAGATCTTACCTGAAATAATGATATATTAAAAGTTTGAGCAACAAATTTTGATAAACAATTTTTTTTCTTCTAAAGAATTACACTTGCATATCACTTTATATATGTTAAAAGTTGGAATAAAATCTAAAACTTTAAATGCAAGAGTTTAAATTATCCTTTTAAAAAATTAATAAAAAACTCCAAATAAGAAATTTATTGTACAAAATTCCAAATAGGCAACTTAAAAATTACAAATAATACATAACTCCTGTATTATAAAATAATATTTAATATACATTGGAAAATTTTATATAAATTAGTTATAATATTTAAAAATAAATAAATATATTATTATTTTGATATTCAATTTTCCAAAGTTTTATTTTCTGAAAATTAAATTCAATAAACTCAAAAATTCTAATATGTTATATTTCACTAAAATTAACAATCTAAAACATACAAGTACTAAAGGAATATGCATTTAAAATATTAGGTGCAAACATGCATTGCTTAACTATGTATAAGAAGGCACTCGAGACACAAAAAGGTGAAAAACATAAAAATCGATAAAAACTTTCATAAATATTGTTTGAAATTATGGTAATGTTATCATAAAATTACTAAAAAATCAAATACTTAAAAAATCTTTGACAAATATAGCCTTTAGACTTGATATCTACAAAATATAAGGCCACAAAAAATATTATACACGGACAAAACTTGTATGGTAAAAAAGAATAATGATAAAAATATAAAAAAAACCCCAATTTATGATAAATCTTAAGATACTATCATTGTACCTATGTGATGAAGAATCTGCCAGCAATAATTAATTATTTAAAAGTTATTTATCATTATATCAATTTTTACTATTTCATTCATAAAATTCAAATTAATAGATATGAAAGTTTTTTTAAAGTTAATACGTCATACTATATAAAACATTTTATAAAGAATAAAAAGCTTTTAAAATGCCATTGAAAGTTTATCAGCATATTTTCATTTCAAACATTTATTAAAAATTAATTAGTTTCGAATGAAAATAATTATATGCTCAACTATGTTAAAAAGATACATTAGAAATTACCTTTGCTTCACGAGATGGTAACCAATTAATAAAGAGAACATCATAAGCACTGCTTATTTCACTGACAAAGGCTTCTTTAGTAACAGATGGATCAGGTGATTTGTCGGCATTGGCAATATATTCTAAAATGGCTTCACAAAACTTTGCTAAAGCTTTAAAAAATATAAATTCAATAAATAAAAATACTCACCATTAGGAAACATTGTAGATGTGTAAATAACAGATAACGAATATCAAAATAAATATTTATCAGTTTTTTCTTTTTTTTTTTACGAAATAAAATATCATTATATTCAACTTACCATGAGCAAAGGTCCATTTCATATTTTCAGATTTTACCATGCCTAATAAAGGCAACATGGTTCCAAGGACTGATTTTAAAAAGGGCACCATTCCAAATACTATAAATAAATATTTGATAAATACCAGACATCCACAACAGTTATAGTAAGATACTAAAAATATTTGGAAATAACTATATTAAAATACCTACATAAAAATGATAAATAAATTTTGAGAATAATTACCTTTTTAAAGACTGAATTATATATGATTAATGAATAATATGAGATGATTTTGTAAAATAGTAATAAAATATATTTCAGAATTTTCATATGTATGGCTTAATTTTTAGAACTTAAATGATACTAAGCAAGTAGTACAAGAACAGTTTCTTTCAAGAGCTTAAATTTTATTCAAATGTCAGTACAGTAAGATTAGTTAGAATAGAGAAATTATCTAAAAAATTCAATCAATAATATATTTATAATCTTAGCTCAGAAATGCATAATATCATAAATAATTATTACAAGAAGTAAATAACAAGTAGTAGTACAATTATATCATACCTCAAAAATTGAGGTATGATTTGATTTTAAATTAAAATTAGGTAATCTACATATAAATTTGCTAAATTAAAAAACACCATTTTTTTAAGTCTTAAAAAACAAATATTCATATAAATATTTTTAATAGCTAAACAGGATCTTAAAATTAGCTTTTAAAAATATTTATATGAACATTTTGTTATATTAGGCAATCTCTAGTTATATACAATAAAACTAAAGAACTAAAAGAACAAAAATAAAAATACCATTTGCAGATGCTAAATTTGCCATGGTCTGAACTACAAAAAAATGAGGTAAAACTCCTGGTTGAAATCTCAAAAGCAATTGTTCCATAACTTCATTGTGAAAATTGCGCCCTAATGACACAAGGATTCCACTTGCTAAGTTTTGCCATTCAGGTACAATTTCCTACAAAAGGACAAAAAAAAAAATATACTAGCATTAGCAAATAGCAAAAATAGTAGCAAAAAAAAATAGCCTCAAAAAATTTTTCTAAAAAAAAAAAAAAAAAAAAAAAAAAACTTACTTTGGTATTAACCATTTCTTCCACAGCAAGCTTAATAATTTCAACAGCAACATTCTTTTTGATGGAATTTAAAACTTCAGTGCAAATTTTTTCAACAACACCCAAAATTATTATTTTATGAACTAAGGCCAGCTGAATAAAATTGAAAAAAAAATTCATTTCATACATATGAAAAATATTTTAAAGATATTTTCAATCAATTTATAATAATGAGAATTAAAATTTTAAAAAAAATATTGGAATTCCAAGTTGAAATATCAAAATATAATAGATCAAGATCTTTAAAAGTTTAATAATAAGATCAAAGTCAACAGAACAAAAAATACATGTTAGAAAAGACATTAAGCAATATCCGCCATCTTTGGAAATCATGTTCAGTACTAATATTGGTTGGGTTTACTTCAATGAACTATCTAATTAAAACCTTATTCATGGTTCCCTGATCAAAAGATTTTTAAGTATCAAATTATGATAGATATAATTGTGCTATTTTAATAGCCTTGCTTCTGTACTATTTTATAATTGAATCTTTATTTTCTAAATGCATACTCTTTTCTGGTATTCTAACTTCACTTTCTTTTTTATCTTTCAATAATAGAAGAAATATAACATGAATAAATATTGGATAAAATGATGAAACATGATTAAAATTTCTTTGACACAGATATTAATGCTTAAAATTATGTAAAAAATGTTTTTTTTGTTGTTTAATTTTAAGAAAAAAATAGGCAAGGCAAATAAATTGGTATCATTAAAAATATAAGTACAAAAAAAAAATGTGCAATAGTAGTTTTGAAAGTTATGAATGGGAAATGTCAAAATATTGTTTAATTGTTAATGAATTAAAATAAAAAAAATGGAATCCTAAATTATATAGTGTCAAATTTCATAGCTCCAGATCAAATAATACGGCTCGCAGATTGCTAACACACAGCTTTATTTTTAGTAGAGATAATATATGAAATGCTATTATAAAGCTTGCAAGTTATTTTTCACATAGATAGGAGTCAATATTTAAATCCAAATATTTTTACAGTAAATCTTTGATTTTTTTTTTTTTTGCTTCATTACATGTGGAAAATTAAGCTCAGGTAGACAAACAGACTTAAAATTAATATTGAGACTGCAAGTGATCCCTAGAATACTGAATATTAGTGTTTAACTCTTGTCATTAAAAAAAAATTAGTACTTGTTATATTATTACTATTTTGTTTTGTTTTGTGCAAAATGTAATTTGCCAGCTCATCTGAAGGAACATGGGTTCCTTACACATGAGACAATCATACTAGAATAAGGTGGATATCATTTTTGTCTGAATATTGAAGTCTTTCTGCAGCTGGTCATTGACATTCTATTTTCTCATTTATAACGTATACAAAGAGAAATATTATAATTGTCTAAAAAGTTAATCTTTATCCCATTCATCTGTATTATTAGTAGAGAGCCAACTTCATAGTTATAGAGTGCAGGTAATAATTTTTTAATTGATCTTAAAAGTGAAAGAATGAATCTCCCTCAAAATGCACTTACTATATAATAAATATTATTCACAAATTCTGGAATAATCTTATTTATTATATGGAGTAGATACGGAAAAGAAATTCTAGTTGCATTTTTTTAATATCTGAAAATAAAAACAGTACTTATTCAGTATCTTTTGAGTAGTATGCATATTTTCACCAACAAATATTGAAAAATTGTATAATACAGAAAAAAAATTACAAGACTGTTAACAACAATAGATTTTTAAATATCTCATATATGCTTAGAAGAAAAATCCTTTAAAATAGAGCATACAAACCTTAGGATGTCTTGCAAGATAAAAATAACAGCTGCTAAGCACTAAATTGGGCTGATGCTTTCCAATACTAAATAGTGACGATTGAATAGCCTGAGTAACATTATCGTTACGGTCTAAGGTTGCATCAATTAAAGCAAACACTATATCTGAAATATAGATTTAAAAAATTTAATGTAACATGGAAAAATGGAAGAGAACTTTTAATCTGAAACAATTTCTGTAAGTAAAATATGTTTTTTGTATAAAAATTATATTTATACTATCATTTGCTGAATATCAATCAGCACTCTTTTAACCGAGGTGATATTGACATTTGCAAAAGATATTCAATTTAAAACACATGCCTCTTGAAATATTATATAAGAGATGAATATTCATTATTATAAGCTAACCACAACTAAAAACATTGCAAAGAGATAAGTCTGGAAATTTACAAGAAAAAAAATTTTTTTTTCTTGTATATATGAAATTGTGTTTGTTTAGATTTTCTTATTTTTATATTATAGTTATTAATATTTTAATTCAAAATTAAAACAAAATTTATCAAAAGAAAATTAGTGTAAGTTCATATTTATTTAGTAAAAAGTAAAACAAATTTTGGAATGCTTTCTTGTATTAAAAAATTATTCCATTCAAATAAAAAAAATCTATATTTATGAGAAACTTATATCTGATATAGAACCATTTAAATTGAGTTTGTTATTTTTCATTACGTTTATCAACACAAAAGTTAAGAATGCTAATGTTTGGGGAGCTGCAGAACCTTACATCACTGATTTCATGCAAAAGTCAAACATCACAATCTGTATATTACATAGATTATATTGTCATTCAAGCAAAAATAAATAAATCTAAAAATTACGATTTTGCAATATAAACTTAGCATTATCTCTAAGTAATACTTTATACTCTGGTAAAAATTAGTAAGTCAATTTCTATCAGGAAACACTAATACAGAAGTCTTTACTAAGTTTTACAGACATACTGTCAGAGGGAAAAAAAAAATCATTAAATGTACTTGGTATCTTTTTACAGGTTTACTGTCAAAGAGTAAGAATCACAAATGAGCATAATAATCTAATATTATTCTTGGTGGTATACAGCTGAACAAAGCACGACCACTGAAAGGAGCAGTATCGACAGGATACAATTATCCAATATTGATGGGAATAGCATGATACTTTTTCTTGGTAATTCCCTTAAGCATGAAAAGCATAAGCTAAATGATTAAGCAAGATTAGTGAAGTAGTAAGTTGGACTGCAAGTAAAATTTGGGATTGTCTGAGTTTTTCTCACATTTTAATTGATTCCCTAAATTATTTTCAGCCAAAGATTAATGAGAACAATATTATGGAGAAAACTTCTAAGACCAGGTTGATGATGGTCAGAATTAGAACCAAATTGGGTTCAAACAACTCGCCCTGAAATTTAGGAACAATTATTGTTATATGGATATTCAGTAATAAAGAGTGATGATATGTATAGTGCTACTAAATCTTAGGAAACAACTTTACCTGAAACTCAAACACACACACTATGTGTGTGCGTGCACCTACATTAAGCATAACTGGATAGACGTTTTTAAAGGAGCTCTATTTTTACTAGGAATTAGAAGAATGTTCTTAAATATTCTGAATAAAGATTAAGTACAATGGTTTACATGATCTTTTCTTGCATACTTATATAGAGTAAAACAAAGGATGCTGAAGGTAATAAAGGTAAATGACTGATGATAAACTGTTTTAATAATAAATAATCTTGTATTAATATTTTTCTGTCACAATCTATTAAGGAATTGCACAAAAATCGATGCTAATCATGATCATAGATGTCGAAGGACTCTTGCATTTAAAAAGCCCACATTTCTCTATCAAGTCTCTAAATAGAAATATAATGACTTGGTTTTGTAAAGGGAGGGAAAAAAAGGACAGATATGATACCACAAGAGTTTTATATTTTGTATAACCCTTGTTGCTTTCAAAAAATTTTTACAAATCTAAATCTGGAGCAAAGCTAGGAAAATGGTTAGAAAAATGAAGCTGTTTTTGTTTAGAAATGTTGTGGATTTAATAGACTTTAATTACGATGGTACAAATAGAAATTTATTTAGCATAGTTATTTATATTTACAATCAATAAACCAAAATCATTCCAGTCTTTAAGAAACTACAACAGTTCAAAATTGGTCATTTACAGAGCACAGAAAAAACTCAGTATGCTAGGCAGCAAGTCAGCTCAGATTCTCAACCAAGTCTAGCAGTTTCAGAATGGTCAGATAGATATACTGCTGAATGCACGCTATACTTATTCAATAATGGCATAACAGCAATTTCTGCATTAGCAATTGCATCCAGCCCCTTATATTTTTCTGAAGACTCTAGAACTTTCCAGAAAAGAGAAATTTTGTGATGCCAAGTTACCACATATAATAAAAAGTTTTTTGTCAATCAATCAGCAAACTTGATGAAAAAGATCTCATTAAGAAGTCAAAGTATCTTCAAATTACAAAATTTGTAACAAAATGATAAAGGTATCACTAAAATAAATGTCTATTTTGCAATAATTTTGTGGTATAATAACATGATAAAAAGATTATAGGAAAAATACTAAATGATATTTTAAAGTAAATATCTAATGTAATATAATAAAGTACAATACCAATATAAATTAGAATTAATATATTTTCCTATGCCTTCTATTTATTATTCTATTTTCTATGCTTTTCTATGTTTACATTTTGGCAGAAAAAGTCACTAAGTCCATAAAGAAACTTTTGACAATCCACTGCGGTCAAGTAGAACTTTCGCTTAATTATTTCATATTATAAGTCAGTTTTCTAATCATCAAAGAATCTATTGATTGCAAGAGTTAGAAAATTATTAAATAATTTTGATTCTTTTTCATAATTCAAAAGTTTAAAATGATATCTTAAAACAACAATTTTGGACTTATTAATTTATACTTAAATAATGACAATGCTTTTTAAAAAATGTAAAATTTAAATATATATCTAAATTCTTAAAAAAGTTTTTTTGCTGATTTTTTTATTAAAATATTAAAGCAAGTACTTAGAGTAATAAGTCTTATAAAAATACTTAGTAGATTTTAGCATTTATAAATTTTTTTAGGTTAACAAATATTATAAATATAAAAGCACATAATATATGAACTTACTATCAATTTGCCCTCCAGTAGTTTTCACAATATCTTCACCAGCAACAGGCATCATCATTGCTAATTAAATAATAACAAAATTTTAAACAACCACAGCATTTTGCTTTTGTACAAATCTAAACTACAAAATAAAAGGAGGAGGCCCATTAATTTGCTTTTAATGGATATAAATACTATTCAACCAAAAAATGATTAAAATCTTAGTATATTATTTAAAATATGAATATTTAAAAAAAATTTAACACAGATTTACAAAACAAAATGTATAATCACAAAATACTATTTAATAAAATTAAATCATTCGTTTGAGAATGTTTGAGTAATCTTAAATAAATTTTCTTTTAGATATAAGTTACTATTTATAAATGATACTAATTTCCTGCTATTTATTAAAAACAAACTGAACTAAGCATAAGATGTGATGACATATTATTAATCAGCTATTTAACAACATATTAGTTATGATGATCAGTCCAATGACAGATGGAATATAACATTATCTAAAGACATATGTGCAATAAACATGTACTGAATTTTTTTTTACTAATATTGAAATAATTCTTTATGTTAAAAAATGTATTATGGAAAATTGAGACTTTAGTTACAGAAAATCTCATTAACAGAAAAATAAAGTTAGGATTTGATTAAGTGACCATTATTAAACAAATACATATATAATTTTTCACTTAATCCCAAGGCTATGCAAGTAAAGTTCAAATACTCTACTTATAATTAAGTTCAACATTACAGAAACTATATAAAAAGGACCATTATATTTTTGTATAACAATAACATACAATGGGTAAAAACTTTTGCAACAAATAAATAAGTTAGCAAGGTAATTAAAAGGAAAAGAAGTAGATAAAATTTTGTCAAGTTGATCAAAAAGAATAAAAATTTAATTTCAAAACTGCCACTTTTGAACTTTAACTTTTAAATAAACAAAATAGAAAGTCTCATATTTTCTCAATTTTACTTTCACATAGTATCTTCTAACGTTTGCTTTTTTAAAGTAAGCTATATTTTTCAAATTAGATTCAACAATTCACTGGTCTTCAAATCTATTGAATATAATACCTATATAAGACATATAATAGGAAAAAGACAAAAGTTTTATGTGCAGTAAGTAATTTTATTCAAAAAGAATTGAAGGAATACAGACACTCCAGAAATTTGTGTTAGTTACATACTAAAGTCTTGCGCTATTAAAATAGAGTTCAAAAATAAGAGATAAAGCAGATAATATGCATGCTTATCATTTTTTTTCATTTTTATTATAAATGAAATACTATCAATTTTCAGCCAACTACACTTTGATAGAAGAAACATTTTGTAATTGCTAGAAAAGTCGGTTTCAGTCTGAAAATTAGGCCCCACCAACCAATCGTTTTAATGAAAGTACGAAAGCATTCTTTATAATCAACTATGCACTGAAATATTTCGACAACTTTAATAATGCTTCCTTAAAAATTAGAGAGAATAACGAAAAATTCTTGATTTGATCATTAATTTCTTCCTACTCCGATTAGATGAATGTTATCAATTTTATTTATATAGTAAAATTATTTAAAATAAAAAATTGAAATTTTAAAACATGTAATGAAATCACTATAAATTTATATTTTTCCTTGATCAAAAATACTATATTTTCTCAGTTATGAATGCAATATTGTGTTGCATTCTGTAATAATTTATTATTGTCTTTCATTCTTATACTGTTGTCAATAATTAAAAAGACAAACAATATAAGACCAAAAAAAACTTTAAGTTGCTGATTTTTTATAAAGTTTTCTTTTATCGATGTTATACGAGAAAGAGAGTGGTGTAGCGATTGAGAGCCATAGATCCGGCAAAATCATAAACACTGACATTTTGTCCAGAAGAAAAATCATAAGCACTTGTGACTTTAATGTTAATACATAACCATTTAAAATAACTGCACAATGCTTTATTACTTAATCTTTAATATTAGAGCTTCAAAATATTAAGTCATTTACCTTAATTGATTAAAATATATTACCGCATTTTTGTTCAAACAAATAAGTAATAATATTACGAGTACAAATATAATTTATTCATTAGAAGACGGTTGCGGAAATGATTAACTAAATATAAGTGTAAAATTTTTTCTTTAAGTTACCCAAAAATTTAAAAGTTATTGTGTCATTATAATACGCCGCTCACACGCAATAATTACTTACTTTAAATTCTTCAATGTGTTTGTATTCTTACAAAAAACTGTCAAGCTGAAATTATTTACTCATAAAAAGTCATTTCGTTAATTTCTAACAGTAAGGTGCAACCAGGTAAGAATATGTTGCATCCACACCTCTAAGGTATCAGATAATTCACTGCAAAACGTGAAAATGATTCATTTGTTTTCATCATGTGACACAGCCTGACCTCCCCAGATTCAAGAACCGATTTCGAAACTTTTTTGCATGTTGACTTGACTGTCACAAAACCAGCTTGTTGCCACTTCTGAGAAGATAAAAGTAATTTACGTATTATTATTTTGATTCATTTCTTTTTACATAAAATACTATATGGGAAGTCAAGAATAATTTGAGATAAAGTTCTCAAATAATCAGAATACATCTCAAAAAGACTTCAATATTGTCATCGACATGGAAAAATAAATTCATGGACATGCGTGATAAATTGAAAAGTAAAGAAATACAGATGAAATCATAACATAACGATTATTTTGAAAGATACATCGGGAAGTTTACAATGTACTAAAATGTCTAAAGTAAATATAATATCCTCTTCTTCCACATTATCTTTATTAGACAGTTTTACACTTTAATTAAAAGTTTTTATGAAAGAAAACAGAGAAAAATGAAATTACTTTGTATGGCATTAGTTATGTCGTGAAATGATTTATTTTTATTTTTCTTGACAATGTAAACGTTGAGCCGTACGTAAACAACGGAAGAATTCGATAATATATGGGGTGTTGTAATGAGACAGCCGCTTATTAAGTAAACAAATGGAGTACGTCAAATCTTCCCTTATACATAACATTTTTTCCTAATTATTTTATTTTGTATAAGCCGCTTGACTCTATTAAATAGGAATTATTTGCAAAGTTATCGCGAATAGTTTTATTTCCTACTTCTATTGACTCTCATTTTCTCATATTTTTGTTTTACAGAAAGTTACTACCGATTTTAAATGTATTATAGTCATGTGAAAATTAAGTTCATTTTTTTAAATGTAATATTGATTTAAATTAAAATAATTTGATTGCTTTATATTGTGATTTGATTGAAAGTAAATTGTGCTTCAAAGTTTATCTAGAGTTTCTTGTGTAGATCACTTAAACTTGTTTTGAGTTTTAGCATTGATCTTTGTATTTATATGAAATGTTAAAGTCTTGAAATGTATTTAATATTTTCAATTTAGTTTCTTTTTTGAAAAAGTAATTTTTTTTTATCTTTTTCTATATTATTTGTTTCATGGTGTATGTATAAAAGGATATCAATAAATCAGTGCTTTTTACTTTTTATCTTATATTTAATGCTTACATGTAACAGTTTGTTAATTTAATTTTAAAAACTGTCACTGGTACAGTTTAAAAATTCTTTATTTTTATCTTTTGTAGTGAAAAGTCTGAATTGCCATCATTCTTTATAAATACTTTACACTTATGTTATACTTTAAGAGGGAAAATGCAATTAATATTGAGCTATGGTAGCAGTTTAATGAAACTATCATTAGCATATCCATTAAACAAAACTTTTATTGATGCATTTACAAAAGGCTAAACAGTTCATAAAACAATTTTTTTTAGTTAGATCTATTTAATTATTCTTTTTTCCAAAAAAAAAGTTTAAATAAAATTTTCAATATTTGTGCAGTTTCTGCCAAATTATATTTTTAATGCATAAAAAGTTATTAATTTACATCTATGTGTATATAATAATTTAATGTTCTGAAAAGACATTGAAAAATTTTCCGAATTGAACGCTAAACATTTGTCTATAATTATTGTTTTATCTATATTATTTGTATTAATTGCCTTCTTTTTATTTTAGTTAACTTCATATACTACATTAGGAATGGAGATCCAACTAATTATAAAAGCTCCAAACCAAAATGTAGATGATTATATTGTAAATTGCAATTTGGACTGGACTGTTGAACAATTAAAGAGTCATTTATCACAATCATATCCAAGCAAACCAGTAATAATTTTTCCTTTCCATAAAATTGTTTTAAAATATATAAGGTAGTTCATTACATTATATGAAACTGTAATTCTACATGGTTATTAACTCTGAATATTTGAGATGGATTATTTTGTTTGCTCTATTTTAATTAGCGATATTTCTTTCATACAATTATTTTTTGTTAAAAATTAATTTTGAACTTTAGAAATCAATATCTTTTGATAATAATGTGCTAAGAATTTTTAATACAAAACCAACTCTTATTCCTTTAAGCTTGATGTTAAAGTAAATATATCAGTAGTAAATTAACAACCAGCAAAAATAATTGTTAAAATGAAAATAAATTTAGCATATCTATTAGTTTAATTAATTGATACACTTTATCAATTAAATGTATATATTTGAAATTCTTACTTAAAAGAGGTTTCTTCATCATATTTAAAAGCTGATTCAAGATTTGCCAAGGTTTTAGCAGTTTGTATTTCTTATATAAATTGCAAAGAATATGAATGATTTTAAAAAATAAAATCTATAATTCTTATGTTAATCCACATGAAAATTTGCTACTATGAACTACTTGCTACTTACAGTGAAATTTTGCTACTATGTCCTTTCATGGAATGAGCAGTTCTGGCTTAGAATCAATAATTAAAAATATCTTACAGGAAATCTTTGAAAGAAAAATTCTTACAGGAAAATTTCTCCTTAATCTAGCCATCTAAATAGCACTTTTGTATGATTAAAAACAATTGAATCAAAAGAATTTGTGTTTGTGTTTTTAAATAAAATATTCAATTTTCTTCAAGGTCTGAAATAAATATGTAATGATTGCAGTATGCATTTTGATTTATTTGCCTATAATTTACGGTTAATACTAGTACTAAAAGAATGATAATTTTATATCAATTGATGAAATTTGTTTTTTAATTTAGGCAAAAATTAATTTACAAGTTGCAAATTTAAATTATTTTTTTTTAAATTTTTTTTTATGTAGGAAGTTGAGCAGCAAAAATTAATATATTCAGGAAGATTTCTTCATGACCATTTGCAGTTGAAGGATATTTTGAGACATGTAAGACATCATATTTTATTATTAAATTATGATATGCTAAATATAACTTATTTTATTTAGCTAATTTACATGTCAGAGAACTAATAGATCTTTCTTTAAATTTTTGTTTGAACTTTCTTACAGGCAATTCAGTACATTCACAAAAGTGCAGTAATATTTATAATTTTATTTACTTTATTCAGATTTCAAATGAAAGAAAAACTTTAAATAGCTTTCTTAATTATGCCTTATTGAAAGCTTAAGTTAATCTCAGTTTGAATTTACAATTTTTCTGATGTACTTTATTTGTAGAAGATATATATTTATATAATGATATTTTAAACTCTTAATTTAATCCAAATTAATTTCCAAGATTTTATCTTAATTTAGCCCATCGTAACTTCATTCTAAAATATTCTCTTAATTCTTGATCCAATTCCACTTAATTCATTCCTCTGTAAAACTAATGCACCATCAGAACTACGTTTCAAATGAAAGCGATACCTCCGTTTCTCTTCTCAAGGTCAACATATGTATTGCATTGGCGCATGGCCTGAAATCCAATATTATATAAAACTAGTGATCATTTGCTTTCGGCCCTTTTTTGCTCTTCTTTATTTCTTTTTTGTGCTGCGCTACGACTTCTTGTTAATAATTATGCTTTCTCGAAATGGATATTAAAACGGAATTAAAGATACAAAGTCTCTTCACTGATTGTCAAACCTACATTCTACTGAAACCAAAATATGTTACATATTATTAGCCGACAGGATTTGAATCTATTACATATATAAATATATATATTGTTTATAAGCTTATTTTAAAAAATATCGTTAAAAGATGCAAATTTCAAAATTTTTTTAAAGTTTTACATGCATTAAAGAATCTATAGCTACACAATGATAACTCAAGATGATTGCTTGAAGAAAATGTTTGTGAACATGTAATTTGCAAATTATACTTTAGAACTATAGGGGGGGGGGAACCTCTATGAAATGATACAATTTTCAATTGATGCTTACTTTTTTTGAAGAATATTAATTGTTTAACTAAATTTATTTTGATATATTGATTGCATTAAAATGCATAATGATCATATGTGGGGCTATTTGAATGATCCTGATGGCACTGTACATAGCTTTATGTGCATTGACAACTTCACAAGATCTATTATCACTTGTTCTTAATTGTAAAACCAGTTAAACCATAGTAAATATACAAACAATGGTAAAAATAAAATCAGCCTCCGTTTTATCATTTACTCTGTAAATTTAATGAAATATAAAAATTAAAACCAGACTGTAATTTTAATTCCTCTCTCAGTACTTATTTATTTTAAGATAATTTCAAATCATTCTGAGGCACACTTATTATATTTAGGAATTAACTAAAATAAAAGTATTTTCAATCTTAATTTGCTCATTTTCTCAAAAAAAAAAATGTGTAGCCCTTTTTTTTATTTTATTTATGTGCTAGATATTTTATCTAAGTGTCATTTGTTATACTTAAATAAATTTTGTTATCTGAGCAAATTTTTTCATTAGGTATTTATATTTGTAGGATGATGATCAATATTCTATTCACATTTTTCATTTGGTTTGCAAAAGTGATTCTACCACTACTTGTATTCAGGTATTATCATTTTTAATAAATAATTGTCTATAATAGTGCAAAATGCTGTCAAGTATGTGTTATCTAAAATGAAATAACTGCTAAAATTTTTAGATTGATGTTGTTTTAGAAATTCTATTTTATTCAATAAGTACCTTTGTTAAAACATATCTATAAGTATTTTTCTATCAATCAGAATTCACAAATTTAAAAAAAAAATCCTTTCATAAAAAAATTTGAAATCTTAAATTATGTTATTTTACAATTTCAATTTATATAATAGTCATGTTCAAACTAAACAATGAATAAATAAAAAATGTGGAAATTAATTTTGAGAAAGAAATAAAAGAAACATTATTTTGTGGTAACTGATTTTTGAAAAATATTAAATTGTAGCATAGCTTTTTGAAATCATAGAGCAAAATGTTAGGACAAGATTCTGTTTTGATATGTAAATTTTGATTAATAAAAAAGTATTTATAACATTTATTGACAAAATCCTTTTTATATGTCATGTACTTAAAAAGAATTTCAGAAATTCTAATCAAATTTAAAAAAAAAATCATTTTTGAAATTTTTTTTTTTAACGTTTACTTCTAATCTAATTAAATTATGACTTTTTGCATCGTATTTGTAAGTCCTTTTAATGTCTACAACTCAATTTTCACCCTCATTCAACTTTTGTCCTTTATTTATTAATATATTTGTTCACGAACTTGGCTTGTGGTAGCCTGTTTTGAATAATCAACTCAACAACTTAAACCAATAAAATTCCCATTATTTAATCTACATTTTGCTACTTTTCATTACAAATCAACTGGATTAGCTGTAGGCAAATGCAATGTCAATTGTCTTTAATGAAGATTACTGAAAAGTACCAAAATTTCATGAATTGGTGAATACTATTTTCATAATTTTTTAAAAATTTGAATTTGTACTTTAAATTTAAAATAAATTTTAAACTTTTGTGACTCTAAAAAAAACTGCCTGAAAATCTAAATTACCTGAAAGAAATTGAATATTAATTTCTTAAAATGCCTGTTTTAAACCTTTGCCTTTTTAAAAGTTAATTTCTCTTTCAGCATTCCAAATCTAGTCAAAAGCAGTACAATCAGCCATCTTCTTCATGTTCTTCGAATGAAATTACTGCTGGGCAATCTTCAGAAAATGCACTAAGGCATAGAAATGTAAACCCTATGTCACATGTGAAGTAATTAATAAAAAATGTTTATTTTTTTCTAAATCTTTCTTATAGTATTAATCTATTCTTTATTTAACAAAGGAAACTTTTTTTCCGGGTATTATTTTAAAATAATATCTGGTTCTCCCTTTTTTTTCAGAACTAATTTATATTTAATTTGAATGTTGTTAAATATATTTAGAATTAAATTTGAATTTATTCTGTTTTTAATTAGACTAATAAAGTAATTTTTAAATATATTAAATATGAGGTTATTTAAATTAATAATAATATAAAACAAAGCTGTTGCTTTTCTTTAACATTTAAACTAGATTCAATTCTAAACCATCAATTCATTAAAAAAAAACATTTAAATATTACAACTAAGTTAAAATGTAAGAAGAAAAAAAACTTGTCTTCACATAAAGAAATCTGTTCTTTAATTGAGGATAGGAGCAACTGGACATCATTTATGATCTGAAAGTGGATATTTTTTGGATGCATTAATTATTCAGTTGTCATAAATCATACTTTTATTTTTGTTGGATGCATTTAAAAATTTTCCCATTTTTGGCCAGATTTTTACTGCAAACACTCTTCTATGTACCTCGTGTTTATTCTTTAGTTGTCTTTGTTTCCAGAGTAAGTTAGAGGTGTTAGATCACTTTCTTTGCTTTTGTTTTCGGATATGATTTATCCTTTCAATTTCTTTTTATAAAAAAAAATCACTTGAATATATAAACTTTATTGTACTCATGTGAGCGTTCTCATATATCAGCTATTTGCCAGTCTACTCCTACAAGACAAGCACTTCCCAAAACTTTACTCCCCATTGTTTATGTTGGCTTAAATTCTCCCTCCGTTACCTCTTTTCCATCTTTCAACAATCTTATTTTTGATTTCTCAGTACAATGATAAAGTAATTCCTGTGAACTATTACTATTTTTTATTTCATCTTCACGAATTACCTCTTGGAAATTGAACATTTGAAACCTGTCAAAAGTGTGTGTGCCTTTCTAGCTTGCAAATCAAAATATACTATTTAAAAGCAATGTTTTACTTTATGTTCTAGAAATATGAGATACTATTATAAATACTATTATATATATACTATATACTCCGTCACTAACCATATTAAAGATAGTAAATGAAATACCAACTTTAATTATTTTTTTTCGTTTTCCCCGCTTTTTAATACTAATTTTTTAGTATCTTCCTATTTTTTTTAAATACCAGTTGTATAGATTAAATAAGATAATTATTCAAATAATTTGTTAGTCCAATTCTGGAGTGCAAAGATTTTTTTTCCTGCACTATTTGGAAATTTCATTAAAAAAAATTCCAAATAAAATTTCTGTAATTCACAGGTTATTTAGGTTTTTTAATGTGTATTATATTCATTAAATCTATTTTTTTCTTAAAATATTTTCATATTTTACAGCTCTTTTTATCCTCAACTACCCACAGTATTACCTCCTTCTGCTATGTCTGGTTTTGTGCCTGACTCTCAGGCTTCAGCACAGATTGCAGCTGTGCAGCAGATGTATGCCTATTATTTAAATCAATATATGCAGAGGTAATTATTTATATGATAACTTTGTATGCAATAATTGTATTATTCTAGTAAAATCATTGTTGTTCTTTCAAAATGTCAGAAAATAATGGAGGTTAGTGACGAAAGAATAAATATGCAAACCAAATTTAAATAAAAGGTTAATTTTAGGGGAAATAAAAAAAAATTGCATTAAATTTATGAATGAGCTTATGATGTTTACAAGATTGAGTTAAAAAATACTTGTGTTGTGCTATGTGCAAAAAAACCCCCGGACACATTCTATTGATAATTTTCTATAAAAACTACTCCACTCTCCAAACTTTCAAAATCAAATATTTTTATATAATTTTCCTTCGAATCTTGAATTGACTATCTTGATGAATTGAATTATAAGAGTAAAATCAAAATTGCAAATATACTAAAATTTAAAAATTGCACTTTTTTTTTCAAAAATTGGAATTATATAATTGTTTAAATTCAGGTCAGACTCCCAATATGATTACTTGTTAAGTTGTTTAGACAGTTTTTAGTTACATATTTATCTATTTAAAGAAAATTTTCAGTTTAAGTGATGGAAGTTTTTTTTTTTTTTTCCCTAACTAAAGTTAGGAATGGGGATTTTAAAAAGGCTTCAACATGCTGTTAATTCGAAATCATACTCTGAAAGCAAGTTCTTTCAAATTTTAATTTGCATTATTTATATATTTTAGACTTTATTTATATATATATATTTTTATAATTGATCAATGTATACTTTTGCATGTTAAATGAATTTTTTCTCTCAGTAGGATTATTGGTTCCATGCCAGGAAACAATGTAGATTTTCCCAACCTGGTGAATTTTCAACAGCCTCCTAATACTAATGAACCTGTTGCTCCTCCTCCTCCTCCTCCAAGGCCAATAAACCAAAGAAATAACATTCAAGGCCCATTATTAATGGATGAAAATGATGAGGGAGTACGCAGGGACTGGTTGGAGCATGCTTTTGTTTTGCTTCGATTTTTGATTCTTTTTTGCATTGTCTACTTTTATTCCACACCTGAGAGGCTAATGGTTGTTATGGTTGGCACAATTGTTATATTTCTGTGAGTATTAATGTTTAATTATTATTTAATTTTTAAGTATGTATTTTATTGTTCTATTTGAAATAGCATAATTTATTTATATTTTTTCTTGGTGTTATTGACTTTTAAAATAAAGACTTTTTGTTTTTTGAAATGTTAAACAAGCCATAGCAAAAAAAGTATCATATTTTTAAACGACCTTTGTCTTGGTGGAAAAGATAAATATATAATAGATGCAGAAATGTATGAATTCACCATAAAATACCATTCATGAAATGAATTATTTTATCTTCATTTTAAAGATAAAGTGAATAAGTTAGTTTAGTTACCTTTAAGATCTTGACAATTTTTCACTTATCTGAAATGTTGTGTGGTTATCCCTTTTATGGTGCAGTGTTCCACTTCATGGAACGTTTTATTTCGCACACTTCTAAAATCTTTAAAATCAGTTATAAATATGGGGAAATTGGGTTTAGGATTCACTTTTAACTGACTTTTTCAATAATAGATGACAGTTTAAAGCAAGCAGATCCATAATTTACAGCTATAGCGCACTATGTAAAAACCTAATTTTTCATGAAATTTTATTAATTTTTTTTAAATAAAGAAGTAATTGTTTGAAAAAATGTGAACGTTATTTTGTTGGCTGTACCTTAAACTATTTATTGTATACATTAAAAAAAATTTTTTAAGAGAAAGCATACATATAATTGTTGCATAAATTTAGGTGTTCCATCAGCTGAAACATTGTGCAGATTGTATTATGCTGTGGGTGGCTATGATGGAAAGAGAACACTTGTATCATCATTTCCTGTTCTTCTTTCTTTTTTGTGGAAAAGAATTTAAGGATGATTGTTTAAAAGAGTTAGAATTTTTGGAAATTACCAACCCTTACTCTGGGTCTCTGAAGTTTTGTGTATGTGTGTGTTTTAAATCGGTGTCTTTCATCATCTTTATTCAGTACTGAGTTTTCTGCTCTTTATTTAGAGTTCGCTAACATTCTTTTATATAGTTTTGTAAATATTTTTTTAATTATATATATATATTATAGTTCATTTTTTATTTTATATATAATTGTAGTTACTTTATTGCAAATTAATTGTGGTGAAAATTGAAATGAAGCAGATTGTAATTAATTGCCTTAAAGAGATAATTAAAAAGTTTTAATTGCATTAAAGAGTTTTTTCAAAGCATCAAAAATGCTCCAAGCATTGCCCTTGATTAGTAAATCTGAGTATGTCTCCTTGTAGCGCACCTGGGGACATGTTAAATCTGCTGCACAGGTATAAAGTACTGTATTTTATTCAAATCCAAGAGATTTTACTCATTTTTGCACTATACTACTATCGCTTTTTAAAGCTTTTGAGATGCAGTTTTCCAGTTGATGGAATCCTCAAAAAATCAAAACAGTGAATATAATTTTCAAAACATTTTACTTCTGTACTTCTTTAGGTCTAAATAAGTTACCTACTACTTTTTAGTTTAAGTTTAAAATTGAAAGGGTAAGCACTGCAAAGGGTTAAGGAAATTGAATAGAGAAAATTGTTTTTCTACTGAAAAAAAATAAATTGATTTTTGAAACTATTAAACATATGTCTCTATGATGTTTATTATATAGAATAATAAATTGTCCACATTATTTTTAAATTAAGAAATAAATTTAGATGTATTTGCCTTTTTTTTTAAGTAGAAAAATACTATATTTAAGAAATGATTCATTTATAATCCTGTCGTATTTAATTTAAACCCTAATGTAGTTAATTTGTTGCTATTCTGAATTTTTTTAAAAAGGGGCACTTTTTAGATGTTTTATTGCAGTGATGTTGTGGTTTTTTTAGGGGATTGTTGAAGGAATATAAAATTTTGATTGTATGGATTTTCTACAAACCTTGATTTAAAGCAGTACACTTTAATTATTCCAAAGCAACAAAGAATTGGCTTCACTTTTTGGGGGAGGGGAATCCCCCCAAAGCATTCACATGTATTATATAATTAATATTGTTTGCGCCTGTTTCTTTATCAGAATTACCAGCTATATTAATTTTCTTTTTCACAATTTGTATCTTTACAGTTATCATGAAGGATGGTTTGTGAGACGAGGCAACCCAGCAGCTGCTCCTGAGCTTTATGTGCCTCAGGGACCTATCAATAATCTTGATGGGCCTAATAATGAAATTGAAAACAATGGAAATGAACACCCTCTAGTCAATCAAAATTTTGGTGCCAATTTGGTAAATATTTTAAATATGTTTTTACAACATGAAATTATTTTTATTAGTTTACTTTTATTAGTGACATAATTTTTAATCAGTTGAATAAGTATTACTACTAATAACAATCTAAATTGCATTATTGACTTAAAGGAAAATAGTTTTTCAACAACAAATGTTTGTTAACTCAGCATTCTGAAGGGTATTTACAATACTGAAGAAATAAAATGAATGAATTGAGATAGTCCTAATAAAAGAAAAGGACATGAATCAATAGGAAAGAATTGTGAGGAAAAACTTGTCAATGTTTTGTTATACTTGTATATTTAATCTTGTCATAATTTGAAGAAAAAAAAATTATTATTGATCATTCTACATATTGTATGATATAGTTTAATATTAATAAATTTTTATTACTATGTTTTTGTATATTTTTGCATTTAATTAATTTTATAAAATAGCATTATTAAATATTGTAAAACATATTCACTTCATCCCTTCTGAAAATCCTCCTTCATATCTCTTTCTTTTTAACATTTTTCTTTATTTGTTTTAATATAGGAAGTGCATAATGAACATGAATTGGAAGCTGCCATGGATGGAGAGGAACCTCCACATGCTCAAAATCCAGATGTAGTTAATAATAATCATATATTTTCACCACTGACATTTCTACAAATTTTTTTCTCTTCATTAATTCCAGATCCTCCACCACCAGTTAATATTAACTAAATCGGAATAAATATTCTTTCTATTAAGCCTTAACATTTAGATGTTGCCTTTTTCGATGTTTAGTTTTATATACATGTACATATGTTATATGTTGTTATGTTATATATGCTCTTGTTAGACAATTTATATTTCTGTGTGTGGAATGTTGTTTATTTTATTGCTTTTCTTAAATACTCCGAACCTGTAAAAGTTGTATGGGCATTTTTGAAGATATGTAAAATACCTTATCTACAGAAACTCTACTATATAATAATCTTTTAATTAGTTTTTACTTTTGAAGATAAAAAATGCCTTATGTTCATATTAAACTATTATTTTGTGATATCAATTAAATTTTGTTGTTTCATGTCATTTTGCTTATTTTTTTCTTTTACTGCTCACTTCTCTAGTTAGATTTTTAAAATATATTTTATGTGCTTGTTATTTTCTTTTGAGAAAATAGGCTTCATCATTGAAGATTTAGGTGATTATGGGTATGCCCTTTTCTCTAGAAAAATATTTTGTCAATTTGTATTTTTTTAAAAAGTCTTGTGCCTTTGCCAATCTGAAAGGAAATAAATTATATATATAATATATATGTTGAGAACTTCTTTTGAATTTTATTTAGAACTTAATGTAACCTTTTAAAACTCAATTCAATTAAATTAAAATCGAAATTAATGTTTATTTCAAGATCACAGCTTGTGAAACAATTTGTTTTTCCTTCATGTGGTTTGAATTATTAAAGAATCTTGAAGAATATTTATTTATTATTTATTTATGTCTGTTTGTTATTTATTATGACTTAATAATTCGATAATGATTTTAATAATTTGATAATCTTATAAAATTTATATGAAAACTGTATTGCAAAGTGCATTGATTTCATTAAAAATTTATATTAGATAAATACTTCTTGGAATTGTTGAATATTTTCAGTTTTAAAAAAATATAATTTACTAAAACTCCATAAGCAAAGTTTGAGAATTGCCTTTTCAAATGGCTGTTTTTAGTTTGATATTGATAAAGATTATCAAAATATTTAATAAAAAATATTTTTTTCAATACTTTTCTCTTTATTGATATCTGCTGAATTTTGCCAACTTCATGGTTTTATATATCAAGTGTTGTGCTGCTATTTTCATAATTGATATGATAGTTTTGCTTTTAATTATCATTCTTATTTCCAAATTAATCATTTGAATATGTTCAATGAAATATATTTTTTAAACTGATTGTCTGTAGAAGCTGTACTTGTATCTGATTATTTATTTTATTTTCTAATTGATTTTATGTAATGCTTCAAAATGTTTTAGTAATTTTGCAGCATATGTTTTTTTCCTAAAATAATGAATATGCAGTTTATTGATTACTCATTTAGCAACTGAAAGGATTTTGCTTTCTTTGTGATGCATTTTATTTTTCTGAAATTTAGAACATGCAATAAGTACATAGGTTCAAGAAAATGAACTGCAGCAAAAGTGACATTATCATATTAAAGTATCTAAAATACGGAAAGGAATTATAAGAAATAAAATCTAACTTCATATTTCCAAGCATGACACATTTGTGCAAAATCACAGATTCAAGCATTTTTCCACTTGCATTTTATCATTCTTGAAACAATTTTCTTTTATGTGGTAATTCTACATTACTTTTTATATTTCAAGCATGTTGTGCATAAATTTACATTTTTAAAATTCAGTTAACTGGGCATATTTTATTTCTTGGTACTAATGTTTAGCACATGTCATTATTTTATGAAGTTCAATTTTATCCATTCCAAGCCTGTGTCATGTCTGAATTTCATTTTTGCAAACACTTTTAGCAAATTTTATTCCTGGCCAAGTTTAGCTTATTTTGTTTGCCTCTTTTCAGGAAATTAAAGCTTCTGAAATCGAAGGAATCAGTTCTCTCAATTCATTCGAGAATTTACTTTTTATATATATATATAATGAAAGATTTATGTACAAGAAGAATTTTAAATGTTGGCCAATTAAAATATTATTTCAAACCAAATTTCCCTTGTTATTGATTCTGTATATAGATAGCTTAAGTGACTCTTAACTTAGTCTTTGTTGCAATATAGGTTCTTTTGTATTTTTATGGTTATGAATAGAATATTACATGAACGCTTTTGATTGAAATATAATCATCTGTTAGAGGTTGAAATCTTATTTTGTTTAGTTTTAAATAGCTTAAAATACTTTTTTATAATATTTTAAGTTAAATACTATGTAATATTATTTCATTATATATTTTATAACATTATTTATATTATTTATTTATAGAGCTATTGATTACTAAGTTCTCAATTGAAGTTAGCAGTATCAACTTTACTGAAACTGTCAATTTGAATTGTCTTTGACTAACTTGTGATGCTCAAATCCATGTCATTTGTAGCAGTTTTAAAATGTTTTTTCCTTTATTGGTTATTCTTATTTATTATTATTATTTAAATTATTGCATTTTAACTTGTAGGATCTAAGCTTGCAGTGCTTTGGTAATTACTAAAATTTTTTTGTAAATTATATAGTAATATTTATATTCTTATGTCAAATTCAAAAGAAGGCATTTATGAAAAAAATATTTTTTTTTTTAAATTACTAAATGGTGTCTGATTTGTATGTTGGCCACCCTATAGTAAAAAATATTGACATTATTATTAAAGACTAAAATATTCATAATTTTGCCTTTATTAAATTATAATTATTAATTAATTTTTATTAATACCAATATTATCTACTATATTATAGGTTTATTGCTAAATATCTTGACAATTTTACTTTTCTTCCTTTGAGCATAATTTCAATTTGCAAAAATATAGTTAAGCAACCTGTATGCCAGTGTTTTAATGAAAATTCTTAAAAATAATTTTGTTCTGAGAAAAAGATACCCTGTCATGTCTGTAAGAATTTTAGCAATTTCAATGTTGGTCATCTATCATATAATTGGTATTGTTAATGAAGGAAAAACTTTTCTGCAGTTTCCTATATTGTGCTTTCAGCTTGTAATTCTTTGTCTAATTAAATATCTTCATATCAAAGATATACCATTCACTCATATAATATAAAAATTACTTTGAGTTTTGACTGGTGTATGTTGAATTAATTTTAACTCTGATTTAAATATTGTTTCTAAAAGTAGAAGGAATGAAAGACTAATCTAATTGAACGAAAATAATTTTTATTTAAAATTTAAAAAAATTGTTTTTAACTATATAATTTATTTATAATACTTTTTTGATATTTTTGTACATAATTTTCAACATTATATTTCATTGTTGCAATGAAATTCAATCCTTCTTTATTGTTTCTTAAATTAAATGTCTTATTTTCTTCTATTGTTGAAAACTAAAGAAATGTTCTGTTTATTATTTCTCAATTTATATGAGAGATACGAAAGTGAAGTTATATTTCAAAAGACTTCATTTTTAAAGGCACTATAATATCATGGAAGTTGACTCTGTTAGGGAGTTCGTTTATATCATAAATTAGAACAAAATTGCAGCTATTAAAATAACATTACTTTCATGTCTATTTCATTCAGATGCTTAAAATAATATTTTTGAGGGAATCATGAGAATCAAGTTATGCATAACAGATTTAATGGAAATTAAATATAACCTATATTTGTTGGTAAACAACTAGTTACCAAAGGTAGCTAATATTTTATAAAATCATAAACAAGAGGAAAAATTTCTTAAATTTTTATATTTGAAAAAAGTATATAGAACCATTATCTTTTCAATAATGTGTTGTAAAAAATTCAGATTACCTATTAATTGTGGGATGCAATTCAAATATTCACTTTAAGTCAATGCACCATAAATGTGATGTTCGATCACAAATGAAATCACTTGAAGTATTTGTGATCGAAGCAGCAGCATATGTTTCTATAAAAACTTTTATGGCAGTTAAGGAAAATAATCATGGGTAGCTAACTAATTTACAACAGTAGTTTTAAAATTAGATTAATACAATGTAGCGATCGAATAATTATTTACTTCTTGTGTTGTCTTTCCAACTATATCTGTATATTTAGTGTAATTAGATTGACACCTTATTTTTGAAGCTATTTGAGAGTTAATTTTAGTTGGAACTTTTATTTTAAACCGTAGTCAGATATGGAGGACGCTATCTGAATTCTTACTTTCCTCTTCAAACTTTTACATACACTAATGGGAAGATATTTGTCTCTCCACAAATATCCAGACAGTTTTACAAAACAAAACAAAAACATGCATCAGGCTTGCATATATGATAGATTTTCAGTGGATTGGAGTCTCGAATACGACCATTTGATCTGAAACCAGATTCTACCTTTTGGTTTATGTTCTGGGATCGGTCGTCCAAATATATTTTTTTTAACATTTTAAGGCTTATTGGATGAATGCTATATGTAAATTGCGGCATGCATGATGCAAAAAATTGTTCAAAATAGTTTACAGGACAGAAAATTAGAGATAGGTCCAAATTGTTAAATAAGCAAAGTAAGCTATTGCTGATGGTCCCTGCAGTTTCGATATTTTTCCCCCGAAATATCGATATCTTTTTGTGACCTTTTTGGATTATATTAATTTTGTGCTTTCATATAATTTACATGGGCCATAATCTAAAATAAATTCAAGTCAGGCATAGCTTAAACGCAAAAATATTATTCTAATAACCTTAATTAAATATCTTTTACAAATTTTACATTATATACAAAAATTTTGAAAAAAAAAAGTGTTTAATGTTTTAAAACCAGCAGGAGTGGTTCTCCCACAGGTTTTTAAATGATATTATCGCCCCCCCCCCCCGCATAAGACCTTGGGCAAAGAAATGATTTTATTAGCACTCAGATTTTTATGCGTACACCTTAGTATTTCGAATAGAGGCGTACTGAACTTCAGTTTAGCTTTTTAGTTATATATACTTTAGTATAGCGAAGGGAACCTATTATGCATTTTGTAAGCCTTTTCTTCAACCAACGTTTGAAACAAAAATGTAATTTATTGCAAAATGTAAATTTGACTCAAAACTGCATATGCCTAATTTCATTTATTTAAGTTTTTACATTTTTAAACTATCATATTTATGCGAGTGAGAAAATACAAAGGAACAGACGGTCAACCCTTCAACGATTCTAAATTTAATTAGAATCTACACTTTAGATGATAAAACGGGACCGCGGTGGCCTGGTGGTAAGGTGGCTTCGGAAACGGAGGATTTTTGGTTCGAGCCCTTATTCCGTCGTATAAGCGGGTCCGGTGCACGTTAAATCTGTCCGGAACAAACGTTCTCCCGGTGGCGTGGTGTGTGGAGTGGAGAGGGGGGTGCCGTCCTCGTCATCTGACCGCGCTTCAAAATTACGAGGTCCGTTCCAAAATAACCTTAGTGTTGCTTTAAAACGGGACGTTAATATAACTAAACTAAACTAAAAATTAGATGATAAAGCTGTTCTCAAATTTTTCATCTAACTTTTTACGTTTTGTAATTAAAGTGTCCACTTGCACTCGGACAGACTGAGAAGTTTCCTTTTAATAATTGTAGCTCATAATTAGAAGGAAATTCATCCATCTAGCGCAAAAGGGTTTTCCGTTGTTATTTTACAGATAGGCATAATTCCAAAAATATGTTTTTTGGACTCGACATTATTTGAAACGTGGCGATTCGTCAAAATCGCGAGTTTGAGTGTTGTCACAATTGCTGTACTTTCTCTTTATGCACTTCTTATATAAGAAAATTAAGATGTTTGATTTAACAACAAATATTTGGAGGAAAGTATTGTTGATTTGACTGATTCTACTTTTGTTTGCACTGGCAACAACATTTGAAAGTTTTTGTGTTATATATAAAGATTAACTCCCACTTTCTTAATTTAACCAAAGAAAATGGCTATTTTAATGAAAAAATATTTGTATGATTTCACTAATAAAAGTTAAGTATTACAAGAACTATGAACTCTTTATTATATACTAGCCGCCTTTGGCGACCAGCCGGTTCGCCAGTATTACCGCTCGCTACAATATATACAAGTATTATGAGCCAAAATATGTTATTATAATATTCTTTGTCTCATATCGCTCTTTTGATACAATTAAGAAATTATATCTGAGTATGCATACAATAAACAAACTAATAATCTTATTTAATGCAAGCTCTGATTTTTTTAAATTCAAAATCAAAAATGCGATAGAGGTTTAAATATAAAATTATACCATATTGTATATTTGACCACTAAGATGTATTGTTTTTTTGCTCATTTAGAGCTGCAATATTTCTTATTTAAAGGATATATCATCCAATATTCTCTTCTTTCAGATTGCGAGGAAGACTGTAGTTTGTATATCCCATTTACACATTTGAGCTTTGCCCGTATTTTCTAGCGCACGTTATTTCCATACCAATCTGAAAAACTATTACTATGGAGTGTAGGTAAATATATTTTAGAAATCCCGAAGTAATTTTCTCTTTATTTCTCTGTGAATTGGAAGTTTATTCTTGAAATAAGGATTAATTGAAATATTTCTTAATATTCTGACCTTACTTTAATCTATAATTTGAATAATATTGCGAATAATCCGCATTATAAGTAGTTTAATCTTTAGTTTACTTTTCGTCTATGATTTTTTTTTCACGAGATATTGTTACTTTTTAATCTTTAGATTGTTTTACAAGACAACTTATCTTCCATTTGTTAAGCACTTTATCGATCAGATCCAACCAAGTTCTGAATCTCTCTCTGCTCTATTATCCCTTGATAACCATGAAATGCATGTAACTACTCCTCTTATCGAAATGGAAAAAAAAAATGGTGTGACTTTTATGTTTTTATTTTTATTTTCACTATAGCCATCTAATGCCGTCTGACATGAGTATTTGACCGATCCAAAACTTATCTGTAAAAATTTTCTTCATTCATTAAATTGAATATCATAATAAACAAATATAAAAAAGAACGAACTTAAAAAATTTTTTTTCATGTGATTTAATAAAAAACAACAAACTTTTTTTATTCGAATGAATCTTTTTCTCATTCAGGTTTGTTTTCTTAATAACACCAAGTCAAAAGTATAACATCTCCGGTTAAAGGTACAACATTATGTTGTACCTTTGATCACTGCGTAATTAAAAAAATATTAAAACTATAATTGTTTATCTTTTGTAATATGTAATAAATGAAAAAGATCAGCAGTTAAGATCAACATTCGTAACAGAATTGTGAACATGAACGCAAAGCCAATAAAAAAATAATATTAAAGATCCGTCAAAGTTAAAACACTCTCCTTACAAAGGTATACTTGTGTTCAAAAGGCTTTTAAAAATATTTTGTTTAAAATTGTTTTAAATTTGAATCATGAACTTTTAGTTTCTCGTATAAAAATGTAAAGTGAAATTAATTTGAAGAAAAAGTATTTATCAAATTTCTCTTATATAAAGAGAAAGTACTGATATCATCAAAATAATTCGAGTTGAGATTCCCTGAAATCTTCACGTTTCGGATCTCAATGAGTCCGAAAAATACGTTTTTGGTGTTATGTTTGTCTGCGAGTACGGCAATTTAAAAATGTTTTGAGCTAAACGGATGAAATTTGGTATTTGGTCTGTACACAAGATTTGTAGAATCGTATTAAATTTGGAAAGAAATCTATTGACAGGAAGTTTATCTTCTGTCTGAATGTAGCTAAACGCGATAATTACAAAATGTGAAGAGTTAGATGGATAAAATTATAAATTTCATGTCAAATTTGAGCCAAATCTGACCGTCTGTCATTTTTTTTTCGCACATGTAAATGCGATAACTCAAAAACCTAATGATATAAATAAATGAAATTTTATTTGTAACTTTTAAGCCAAATTTTTAATGCTAATCGTCGAAAAAAAAAAAAAACAACCTTCCGAAATACATATTCGATTTTCGAGTACTTATGCATTAATCTCATGCCAGAAATGAATCGTCAAAGAATGTTCGCTAGATTAAGTAAAAATACTAGATTGACGCCTGAGATCTATATTTCATAATTATTGCTCGTCAATAATTCACGGCTTTATCGAAGGTCCTGCCTAATCTAAAGTATGAGAGGGGAGGGGGATAACAGTTTTATTACAAGGCATGCGAGAAAATTTTGTGGAGACCATTTGCGCCGTATGAGAAATACTGAAATCATGCCTCTCGAAAGTGCCTCGTCGTTAAATGTTTTGTCAGACTATCAGAATTTGCTACGTAAAACTGCTCATACAAATAAATAAGACCTATAAAAAAAATTCTGATATAGGAAGTTGGAGATTAGAAAAGAGTATTATTTGTAGGGTTCCCCGAAAAACTTGCATTACTTAAGGGCCCCTAAAGGGTTTAATCTGACCCTGTATAAAGCTCTTAATTTATGCTTGCAGCTTTTTCTTGGGTAGTTGATGTTAAGTACGAAAGATTGTGACTTGAATTTAAGTCAAAAATGAATTGAAATGTCGAAGCATATTATTACAGATAAATAATTGTTTAACCTCTAAAATTCAAAAAAATTAAATAGTTAATGATACTAATTATATTTCCCTGCATTTTTCTTCTAATTTTAATAAATTTTTAAAAATATTTTTAAGTATATTGTTTAGCAACACTTTTCATTGGTTTTCTTTGCTGTCTTCATGGCAAACGATTTGCGACATTAAACAAATTTTTTCAGAATGCACATTATTGTTGCTGTATTGTATTATAGCAATTATAGTTGCTGTATTATAGAAATTTCTTTCCATGGTTTTATTTTGAATAATAACATCAGATTAGTTCATGTTCGTTAAAATAATTCTTGAGCATTACATAGTATCGTAGAGAACATTCCAACTAAAAATCAGATTCCATAGATTCGCCGTATATATGGGTTTAGTGCGCGTTTAATCTAACTTCCAGTATCGAACGTTCTCCCAGTTCCCACACCATACCAATGGTCAATACAGAAAATATTTTTCAAAGATATCTGCACTGACTTTATTACATCATTTTTAGGAAATAACTTCACTTTTCCTTTAATTTCTCATTTTTTTCTTTTTGTCAGCTGAAAAAAAAAGTATAGTTAATATCTTTGCGTAAGTTGAATTGTGAAAGAACGGTTCAATTTTATGTAAATTATACCAGTTAATAAGCATTAAAAATAATGATTGTGACAAAAAAATCTAGTTTAATTATAAAATAAGACATTAATTACAGACAATAACAACAATTAATTTCAGAAATTAACAACAATTTTCCATTGATGGACTGATCTGTTTCATCAATGGAAAAACATCCCAAATGATAAAATTGATATTTTTTAAAAAAAGAATAGCTTAAAATGTCATAAGTTTAAACTTATTTTGGAACCAATAAGAAAACACAATACGTAAGATACCTTGAAAATTTTTGTTTCTATTATATTATGTTATTATTATTATTTTTTTTAAATTTTCGATTGAGAGCATGGGATAGAGGCAAATATGTATAAACTTAATAGTTGATGTACCCAGTATTTTTGCAATAAAACCATTTTGAAGTCTAAATACAGTATTTAAATTTAATTAAACACGTTTTTGATAAAATTTGATAAAATTTAAAATTGATAAAATTTCTGCATGTGTCCTTTGTCGATTTTCTTTCGCAGTCTCCCTTTTCATCTATCTGATCCTTTAGAAATTAAATAAGTTCGAATCATCTCGTACGAACATAGCAGCACTTGAGATTTCCCCTTCCCTTCATTGCTATAACATCAATAGAAAGTTTTTTTTAATCATAGTTTTTATTACCATGACCAGATATATCATTTTTGTTCCTTTTGGTGTTTGTAATGTTGATCGAGAACCCCCACGCAGTGTTTCCGCTTTTTCTCCCTCTTTCCTTAATAGGAAGATATTCAGCATTTCTGAATGACCTTACTCCTACCTACTCCTTGATGAAGGTTATTTAAAAATGTGTGAAAATTATGCGAAGCATCATGCAGAAATTAAATTAGCACCGTTGGATTGCTATGCATGCATATAATAGGAAATAAAAAGTTCTATCTTGAAGTTAATTTCAAAGTAATATTTTAGTAATTACAAAGACAAAAACAAGCGAATGAAAACTTTGGTGCTATAAAATTCGTTTGTGTTTAATACATTTGTAGAAAACAGCCTTAGAAATTGTGTTTAAAATTAATTTTTGAAAATTTATTAAATTAAAAAAATTGCGACCATTAAATTAGTTTAATTAAAAAGATATTTGCTTAAGGTTGTATATGAATCTTTTTTATGTAAAAATTATTTCAGAAGTTGTTAAAATATTCAACAAAAATGCTAAATTTGGCTTCACTTGCTAATTAATTAAATATCTCATGAAATAATTTTGAAACTTGAAAAGAACACACTTGACCTAGAAATAGACACCCAAATGGCATGTGGATGGCATTTACTTTACATAATTTCGGAGGAGCTCTCATGATGTACAAATAAATAAAAGTACAGATGGCATTTTCTTTTTATAGCCATACATATGATAAATTACTTTTCTCCTTAATGTTTCAATTTCGGGTTCCTGTTTTTTAAAAAAAATTTTTTTTTTTATCTAAACGATAAAATCGGCTGTGCAATTGAATTTTAATGCAACTGCTACTTGATCTTTGATTTGCATTCCAAGTATTATTTTCATGATGAAAAAGTCACTGATTCGATATTGTATTCTGCTTCTTCTATGGGGAACCTATCCGAAACACTTAACCGGTTGTTAATTTACCAACTTCAGATTAGTGCGGTGTAGGATTCGAATGTAGGTTCAAATGTTTCCCTATGAAAACGCATATTTAATCATGATTTATCATTTCGAAGTTGGTTTAAATTAACCCTCATGGTACTACGAAAGAGATATCATAATTTAATAAAACAAATGAATAAAAATCATATGGAATTGAATTATTTTTTCTTGAAATATAATTCTGATTACACTAAGACGTAGGTTTCCAACTGGAAACGGTACCGCTGCGTAGCGGACTCTGGCGCTTTTTGTGGAAGTGGTAATGGGTCCATGTTAATATGAAGAGTGTCGGTGGTGACATCTCTACCTACATAAAAAATTAATAATCTACCTGAACTTGTAGTTTCACATATTATTTGCAATTTTCGGATATACAGTAATCCAATATGATTTTGATTAAAAAGATGCGTTAAGATATCAACCGAAGCGATTAGCTCAAAGTAATGACGCAATAAAGAAGATTCAATGCTTCGTATTGCCCGTTCGTTGGCTTTGAATATTTATATATAAAAGGAACGATATGAATTCGGATTTGAAAGTATTTATTAAATAACATATTGTTAAATTCCACCAGCCTCAATTATATCATTAATTTCCTTTTTTTTTGTTAATTTTATCTTTATTTTTAAATTTTTAATAAACAGTATTTTGCTACATTTGATGGGTTTTTTTTCTTCTTTTTTTTGTGATTCTTAATTAAGAGAGATATGAAATAGAGAAATGTAATATGCAACAATATTATAATATTTAACTTGTTATTCTTAAATATTATGAAAGAGGGATATTGAAATTCTCCTCTTCCTTTTAAAGGGGGCGGTAGTTTAGAAATGATTGGGAATATCTGTACTAAGATTTCCTTACCGAGCAGAGATGCGTTTGCTTTCTTTCATTCCAGCCAACTGATTCATTGGTAATATTGATTATATTCAACTTCCGTTAAATCTCTGATTCCTAATTTGATGTTAGCGATTTCCTTAACGAACCATTTTTAAACATCAAATTGTGGTAGACATTAGAACGTATAGACATTTAAAAGCGTTACACCTGTTCTCTGTATTATGTAGATGAAATTTTTAATGTAGTAATTCCGAAAACATCACTGGACCATTCAAAATATAAATATCCATGTAATCTATCTTTTCATTGCCTGTAACTACATTTAATTTTTTTTTAACGTAAACAGCACAGATAATAAACGCAATATTTCTTTCTTAGCTGTCAGAAATGAAAGAAAATTTATTTGAGGAAACAATAAAAATGCTTGGAATTTCATTCCAATTATGAAAAATATTGTTGCAAATACTACATAAAATATTTTTTTAAATTAAAATTTGTGCTTCAAAATTGGTGTTAAAAAGATACGGTTTTTTTAAAAAAATTTAAAATAATAGAAAAATATTTAAAAATATTTTCGCAAAACATATAATTTAAAAAAAAACTCTTTGTTGTATATTTTTCTTAAATTTTGTAGCTATAAATCAAACGATTTGGCTTTTGGAGCATCAGCGTACTTTCAGACTTAACAGACTTAATTCTACTTTATTTGTTGTAGCAGATTAAGATATCTAAGTTTGGTTTGATTTGGTTATATTAACGTCCCGTTTGAAGCAACTCTAGGGTTATTTTGGGACGGACCAAGTAATTTTGAACCGCGGTCAGATGACGAGGACGACACCTGAGCTGGCACCCCCCTCTCCAAACCACACCAGCGGGAGGACATTTGATCAGGACGGATTTAACGTGCAACAGACCCCCTTACACGACGGTTCTTCGGTGGAATCGGGTCACGAACCTGAAATCCTCCGGTTCCGAAGCCGAGACCTTACCACCAGGCCACTGCGGCCCAAGATATCTAACAATCCTAGGGATAGAGGTCTTAATCCGAGATATAAGAATAGAGTTTTCTTACACTAGAATTTTTAATGTAATTCTTTATATACGCAGTCTTATGCAGGACATTCTGATAAGCTTATAAGATATTTAAATACGAGCCACTTTCAAGAGAGGTGGTTTTAGTATTTCACATGTATAAAAAAAAATTCAAGATTCAGTTTTTTTTTTAAATGTCCAAGTAAATAATTAAGGGGAAAAAATCCTTATCGAAATTTTGTGGGCCTTTAATGATGTGGGGCTCTTAAGCAATTGTTTACTTTGCCTGTTTAATAATACGGCCCTGTGTTGTAGAGAACACGAACATGAAGTGATGTTATCACATTTTGATCATAATCGTCTGGAAAAAGTTATGTTGCCTATTTTTTATCCCAATGCTTTCTAATGTATTTTATTTGATTTCGGCTACATTAAGCTTGCGTAAAATGAATTTTTCCTGAGATAATGCAATTTTATTGTCATGTTTTCTAAAAAGGTAAAATGCTAGTGAGAGGTTCAATCGCATTTGAAAAATCTCGTGTTTCTTCTTCTCATATTATAACAGGAGAAGAAAATTAAGTATCTGATCATGCAAATACATCTGATTAAAAAAAATAATTCTGATTTTAAATTTTTATTTATCCCTTATTTTATCAAAATATGGTTGTGCGAGAACTTTCATTGTAGTAGACTTAATTCTAAATTAATATTTATATCTCCCTTATTTATATCATCCATGTCAACTTAATGAAAAAGAAAACTGAAGAAATACCGCTCGTTAATATTACAACTAAAAAGTATGGGCAATAGTTCAAATTTATAGCTGAAAAAAGATTCTACATAGATAATTAAACAGGCAAAATAGATTATTAAATGTCCAGGGGAACGAGATTTTTTTTGTGTGAGAGATTTTCAGAGTAATTTAATTTTGTTTTTCATTTAATTTATAAAAACCATACTATCGAAATTTCATCAAATTAAAATCATTATTTAACTTTTGGAATATTATTTCAATATTCTTAAAGGTATTATTTAGTTACTTTTAAAAAGTTTTATATTATGTTTCACTATACACTCCAAGAAAATAAAATTCCATGCTAAAAATGAGTTGTGGTAAAGAAGTGGAATATCTAATTCACTCCTGGAAGATGATATCCATTTGAATTCCGGATACACTTGCCGCTAGTACCACTACGAGCATGCTGTAACATTCCCCGTTTCCCAGTACTGATAAGACATTTACAGCCAGCTGTGTCGTCGCTGTTACTTACTAAACTCATCGAGATAGCCAGATGATGGATCTTTTCACCTGGGTGGTCTCGCATCTGTTCATTAGCGACTACAATGAAACAAGTGAAAGACCACATGTGGAATCCCTCGCCCAAGAGGTATTGATAGTACCTTCAAAGAGAAAGGGGTGTAAAAACATCTGGATGCAAGATGTTTCACCTTGTGAAATGACCTTCCCACGACCCACTGGCGCCGCTGAGTGAGCATATGGCTGAACCCCGATTGGCCGAAGGAGAGCTCAAATAACCAATGTAAATTAAGAGGCGGAGATTGTCGCCGAAATAAAGTGCGGAGATTTTTTTTTTTTTTTTGAAGAAAAGAGTAGAAACGAATTGCAGGCGGACTGTTGGACAACGCCCACGAGTTCGGAGTCCCAGAACCAACTGACTGTTGACTGTTATGTCTCCTACTACAGGTGTAAATAATTATTTATTTAACCAAGATTAGAACAAGTTGTTCTTAACGATGTTACCACGTCACATTTGAAAGGTTTCTTCTCGTGCATATTGTGACCTTCAATTAAATAAATATGTTACTTTGACAAATGCTTTATCGAAATTTCATTCCTTTAAACAAACTTCTTCTTGGAGATGGGAATTCATTTTCTTACAATGCAATTTTGAAAAATTTCGATCCTACTTCGATCAATTACTATTTAATCAAAATATTATTATGATTAAATAGTATTTAGTTAATATTAAAAAATCGTGTTATATTTTTTAAAATCTTTATCTAAAACTGTTTTGAAATTCTAGTTAAAAAATATTTTTTTTACATGCAAGGTACTGAAACTAATTATCTTGAAAGCGTTTTGCAATGAAATGTTTTGCTATACAAATTTATTAAAATTTTCCAATTAAAGCAGCTTACATAAAGATTGAATTAAAATCAATAATATATATCTAGATTTGGAAGTTGAGATAGAGGTTGAACTTGGATTGCCCAGCACCTTTGTAGAAAACAGGAAGATAAATTAATTATGAATATAATTTACATGGTCTCAAATGTATATCAATCATTTTAAACAATGATCTCATTAATTAAATAGTTGAAATGAGGGATTAACTTTGGTAACTCGAACATTACATGACATCAATTACAAATTTAAACAAAACTCGCAGATATCTAGGAATTCACATATTTCAAAATGGAAGCTTATTAATGATGTTGCATCTTTCTTTTTAATTTTCTAGAAAGTCGGAGTAAACTCAAAAGATAACTGGGTCATCTTTTTCCAATCCTCCCAAAGATAACGAACCAAACAATGAACAACTTCAGGACCATAAAGTATTTTAGTGTGAAATATTAATTCCGTGCCTGCAGTCGTGCAGTTTTTAAACTACCCAATATTCGATTTGTCTGTGCAACCGTCACCCCAAAAATACCTGTTAATCACGCGAAAAATACTCCAGGCTAAATAATACCGGTGGAAAACGCTGCGAACAGCACAAAAATGGCGAGACAATGGCCCTCCTCTCAATCAATGCAGTGATTAGAAATCGCTTTTCGTTTAAGTTATGAGCCTCTTTTAATGAGGAGATGGATCTCACAAGTCAGCGTTTACGGGAGAGATCAATAGTGAACAATACACATCGTAAGAATGATGTGCCTCTGCCGTGTGATAGTATGGATGTGTGCATTCGAGACTGGAAATGAATTGCCAGCAAGAATTCATTTCTTTGTGAATTCGGTAAAAAGAAGTGCCCTTTCTTGTATTTTTCGAAGTTTGTTTGGTTTCGAATTGAAAGTTCTTGTTGACTGTATGTTAGGTTCTGACCGTGAGTTTATCAGTTCTTTCACCATTTATGCGTTTAAGCTTTTGTAGAGATTTTATTCTTCTGAGCCAAGAACGAATTGCCTACTTATGAGTGGCAGTAATAGCTCCAGACACATTTATTTAAAAGAATGGGATTTCAATCGTGGAATCAGCGGAGAAGGGAATGTTGATTATAAAAGAAGCTTTTAATAATTTTACAGCTTCAGTTTAAGATGATCTATCATGCTTTGGAAATGCTGCACAAGTCTTTAACGAAAATTATGGCTCCAGCTTTCTGGAAAAGGATTTAAATGTGTGTGTTTTTTATTTCTCAGAAATAAAAATTGTCGTGTTCAGTTGCTATACTTATTTGTCATTCTTTTCTCATCTCCTTCCAAAAGAAGTTTTAGAAAAGAAATTGCTTCATGTTTCATTTATTTTTAACTTATACTATTCCATTCGTTTCATTTTTCACAATATTATTCCATTCGAGTAAAATATTTAGCTCTATACCTTATTCCATTATTTTTCTATTATTATAATGCGTAGTCTTGCTATCACGCTTTATTCGAAGATCAACTAGCCATATTGCGCCCGCCTTTACTTCGTGCTTTAGTGTATTTCTTACTGAAATTGTAAACGTAATTAGATTAGATTAATTATAAATTTAATTTCTTACGTTGATACATAATCTCATAATTAATGTTAAGAAATATGTTTGAATGCGATAATATGATAATGTTAAGAAATATGTTTGAATGCGATAATATGATAATGTTAAGAAATATGTTTGAATGCGATAATATGATAATGTTAAGAAATGCGTTCTATTGCCTATTTTGACTCATTCGAATTGCCTTAAAGTATTTTAAAAATATCTTAAACCGCATAGTTTGCATTTTGATGGAGAAAGAAATGTCTCTAGTTTTCTGTGTCCTAAAAAATCATTAGTTCATGATATTAGTGCTGTGTACATATATCGCTGCGATTCATTTTCATATAATGCTCATCTTTATCAGATATTTTGGCGTTTCGCTTGCTGAAATCTTATGTGGATTGTCTTTTTTTTCGTTTTAGTTATATTAATTATATTATATTAGTTATATTAAAGCAACACTAGGGATATTTTGGAACGGAAATCGTAATTTCGATCAAATGACGAGGACAACACTTGAGCTGGCACCCCCTCTCCAAACCTCCACACCTCACCAGCGGGAGGATATTTGGCCCCGACGGATTTAAGGTGCACCAGACCCGCTGTTAGAGTTTTGATTCCCACTGGTGGAGAAAAGGGAAAAATCTGTTCCCCCAACCAGATGTATTCGAGATGTCGACGCGGCGACATATACACTCTCTGTCTCTTGTCTATGTGTTGTGGTGTGCTTGTTGGTAGTTTAGAAATGTCCGTGTCCATATATGTGTGAAACTAAAACCTATGAAAGTTTCAACTCCTGCTTCGTCATTAATGGAATTGTCATGCACTGACTGAACACCCGCTTACACGACAGTTCTATGGTAGAATCGGATCTCGAACCTGAGGATTATTTTTTAATTAATTCTATTGAATGATTTAATTTTTGTTAGTAGACAGACAATTCGAAAGTCGGAACTATAGCTTTTCGTCATTACGTATTAGTGAATTGCCAACATTCACTGATATTGTATAACCATATGGAATGAATAGAGTTATAAATATTTATATTTTCAAAACTACTGCACATAATATAATGAATGATACGAAAATAAAGAAAAATATTCTATTTTTTCTTCAATTACAAATGTTCGATGTGTGAATATTTCGTAATGTGACAAACATCTAATCTGTAGTCAAATTCGTTTCACTCATTTTGAAATTTTACATTTCAGTTGCGCTTAATTTAACATTGATGCGTTCTTTAAATTCATTGGCTGTTTCCGACAGTAAAGATTTATAAGCATCCTTTTTAGTGTAACGCCATAAAAGTAAATCACAATACATAAGGTAGAAGGACCTTGATGGTTAGCGCTGTGGGAGATCCTCATTTACGTAAGCAATGAACAATCAAAACCCAATGAGATGGAGGCTCCATAAAAGACAAAATTTGTACTAGCCTCCCCTAGTTATGGAAATAACTATATTTCCAATATATCCAGATAATTGCTACCTGTTGAATGATGTTAGAAAGGGAACATGGAACGTTATTTTTATTTTCAGCATTACTATTTATATTATACATAATAATCTGGAAAATATAGCATTTTAAATTGCGGTCATTCATTACCTTGTACTTTGCAGCCACAATTTGCTATTCAATGAAGCATTTGATTTAAAATATTGCTGCGTTACATTACATGTAAGTACATCGGATATTGTAAGACTTCATCAAGAATATTTGGGCCGCAGTGGCCTGATGGTAAGGTCTCGGCTTCGGAACCGGAGAGTTTCAGGTTCGAGACCCGATTCCACCGAAGTACCGTCGTGTAAGGGGTCAGTTGCACGTTAAATCCGTCCTGACCAAATGTCCTCCCGCTGGTGTGATGTGGAGATGGGGGTGCCAGCTCAGGTGTCGTCCTCGTCATCTGACCGCGGTTCAAAATGATGAGGTTCGTCCCGAAATAGCCCAAGTGCTGCTCAAACGGGACGTTAATATAACTAAACCAAACAGACCAATTCATCAAGAACATTAATGCCTGATCATTCCCACTATTTTGCTATTACTATCATTTTGTAACAACTACATCTTTGACTAAGTGGGGAATTTCTTATCCTTAATCACCTCATTTTTAATGCCCATATAGCCCAAATGAGAGAGGCTTTTCTTTCTGTTTAATTTTGATTGCCCCAGCTGGTGGTATCCATTCATTGGGCATGCTTCTCTGGCATAAATATTACATTGTGTGTATATATGCATTTTCTAACCAATAAGCTAGTACAAAAGAAATCTTGCAAGAGGCATTTTAACCTTGTTTATCTGAAAATTTAAGGAACAACATTTGGTTAGCACATGTAAAAAATAATGATAAACACACCGAACAGCCAAACAAAATATTCTAAAATGCAAATGTCGAGCGCGAGTCTTCCACCATCTACTCTCTGATTCTTTTGTCATGACGGATTCACCACTCTGCATCCAAAAAATACGCCTCTCTTTATTTAAAACTGTACCGACCGCACATCCCTCGTATTATAAAAGCACACTTTTATCACCCCCCCCTCTTTCACCTTTTCGGTATCCGTCAGAGTCCATTAACTTCAACCGCCGGGAGCTATGATGGCGATTATTAACACCACTATTTAATAATCACAGCTCACTAATTATACCTTTTCCGGCCGAGCCGGTCACTTCGGACTTCCTCCCCCTCTCCCTCTGTCCATTGTTCGTGGCCGCACTTTCGCCCCCTCCATCCACTCCCTCGATTAAGCTCTCCTATCAAAACCAGAAACATCGGCAAGGATGGGAGGGATCTCTGGCACCGGAAGTGCTGACTCACCGGAAACTCTCTCGTACTCCAGACCCCCTCTCCATTTGTACGAATCTGAATTTCGTCAGTTTCTATCTTTCATCCCTTTTCTACCACCTCCCCTCTCCCATGTGCACCCACTCTGCCACCACTCTTTCCAATTCGAATCTTTCAAATTCAAGGATTGTAAATGGCCGAGTGTTGTTGCTTTGAGAGGCAGGACTTTTCTAGACTGGACGGAGCGCAGAAAGACGCAAAGCTCGAAGCTCAGCGCCAGCAGGTGTTTGGAGAGAGAAGTCGGCAGAAAATTCATTGAAAGAATTTCTATTTTGAACATTTATTGAAATAAAGCAATAAAGATGAATTTGAAATAATATCGAACTTTAAGGGGACAGTGGGCTTTGAAATAAGCAAAAATAGAAGGAAAAAAAAAGTGCAACTTTTTTTTTATCATTTCATCACTAAAATGTATTATTATATTCAACTAAAACAGAATTATAAAATATATTGTTCAATAAAATATATATTTGAAAGGTTAAGAAGAAAAAAAGAACATCTTAATGTCTTTTCTCAAAATGATATTGTAATTAGATTTAAATATCTTTGAAATAATCCGGATGTCTTAATTTTTGAAGAAATTAAATGAAATTGATAGTAAAGATTTCAGTCAAAAATTAAAGGAAAATTTGAATATGCATTTTATGTTTCGAGTTTTTTTAGCTCGTTAAAAGTCAATTTAAATTCAGAAAAGCTTAAAATTCCTATAAAAATTGAGTAAGTGTGTATAAAACCATTTCTAAAAAAAATAGCATTTAATTGGAATTACAAAATCATGCTTAGTTTTGTTTTAAATAAATTTAAATTGAGTAATAAGAAAAAAAATAATAAAAAATTAAATCACTTGGAATATTTTAAAATTTTGAAAATTTTATATCCTTTCATTTTTTTTAAAATAATGTATTTCGTTTTAAAATGTTTTTAATGAAATTTGACATATTTATATTTTAATACATATACATGAAAAACTTCATAACCGTGACTGAATAATTCCCCAAAGTGTCCAATAGATTCAACTGTCCTCTTCATGAACTTAAAAAATAAGTAAGGAGGTCCGAATCTGTAGTCCGAAACATCGTAGCTTGATAATGTTTTAGCTGAGCTGGATTTTTCTGTCTTTATTAATATTAAAAAAAAAAATACTTTACTCTTGATTGTAGCAAAGATTATGTACACACACAAAATATAATTAATATAATTGCAGTGTGAGTGTATTCAAACACAATAACTAAAATATTAATATAAAATATATCGAAAAACATTTTTTTAAATTAAATAAAATCAGAGAAAAAGCTGTACGGATATAAATTTGATATCATTAAAAAGCTATTTTTATCATTTCGTAAATGAAACATGCAAATAGAAAGTATCGTGGTTGTCAAAAAGATTCGACCTCGAGTTTTCCATGTTTCAGACCCCTCTGAGTCAGAAACACACATTTTTGGAATATGTTTGTATGTATATCCGTCCATCTGTCTGTGAACACGTTACTCTAAAAAAAAGCTTTGAGCTAGATGGATAAAACTTGGTATATAGTCCCTGTTCCAAATTCGTAGATTTCTATCTCACTTTAATTGAAATCATTTAGAAGAAATACATCAGCCCGAATATAAATTCAAACGATAACTTTCAAAACGAAGAGAGTTTTAGGGATAAAATTTGGTACACAAATTCAACATCTAAAATGTAGATATATACTGAATTTGATACCAACTCCGTCGATGGGTTGACCGCTTATCGTCTCATAAACATGTAAAGGTAATAATTGAAATAAACACATAAACGTAACTTGGTATTTAATCTTGTGATTATAATTTAGTTCTATGTCGAATTTTAATTGATCAGAAAAAAGCAATGCATCCAAAATACGGATTCGGTATTCTGGTACTTCGATTAGTTTAGTTTAGTTATATTAACGTCCCGTTTAAAGCAACACTAGGGCTATTTTGGGATGGACCTCGTCATTTTGAACCGCGGTCAGATGACGAGGACGACACCTGAGCTGGCACCCCCCCTCTCCACACCAGCCGGAGGACGTTTGGTCAGGACGGATTTAACGTGCAACAGACCCCCTTACACGACGGTTCTTCAGTGGAATCGGGTCTCGAACCTAAAACCCTCTGACTCCGAAGCCGAGACCTTACCACCAGCTATAGCTAAATGACATTTTAAAGCAATTGCAGGCAAGTGCCATCTCTTATTATAACGCTTATCCCCCGGGGGGCACCTCGAAATGAGGATGAGATGCTTCCGGCAGGGGTGGTTGGATCTCGCCACCCTGGAGGATATACAAATAGGTGGGGGATCTGACTCCTCAAATCGATGACGGGACGTACTTCCTTCGGGGAGGGTTGTACCATGACCGGTGATGGCCCTTAGGACTCAAACACAGTTCCCGTTATTGCTGCTGTTTCGGAGGTCCGGTCATTTAGCCTTATGGTTTAAACCCGTGTGCCTTCGTGGCGGGTCCGAGAGTCAGTTGGTTGACTACCCTTTACAGCATTTCGAATGCTTTTTGTTTCCTAATGAATTTAAAAGTCACACTTTTTCTTATTTTGTAGCATTTATTGCAATCTTCCGAAGTGTTATTATGCGCTACTTACATCAATTATATGGAAAGTCAGTTGCTGAGTTATTTATTCCCTGATCTGTAAGATATAAAGTTTACGAATAAAATTAATTTTTGATTTTTTTTTGAGAGATTAG
>JAPMOR010027001.1:0-13864 GCA_026543865.1 Argiope aurantia
TTTCAAATAAATGTGAATACAGTAATTTTGGTAAAAGCATATCTAACTGTTCATAAAAATTCTAAAAAAAATTTAAGCGGATGGCTTGTGTAGCTCGAAATAAATACAAATAATTCAATAATTTCACGCAAATTTCAGACAGAAAAAATGTCGCGATGAAATATAGTTTAATATTTCAGAGTGTTGCAAGGATTTTTGCAAAAGACAAAAGAATATTGTTTTCGTAATGGTTAACATTCATCAAATGAATTTTTATAAAATAAAGGCTTTTGAAAATAAGTGCAAAGATAATGTTGCACTAGACTCTAGAAGGGAAGTTTTCATATCATAAATTTAATTTAGGATAGATGTTAATATATGTTTACGACCCTTTTTTTTTTACCTATTTTGACGATTAATATAATTATACTGAAAAAAATTGTAAAACATTTATAAAAACGAGAATAATGTAATGAAAATAATATTGTTTGATACATAGTGAATTGTTTGTTTTGAAGATTATTTAATTCATATATTGTTATCAATAATAATAAATAAACCAATTCAAAGAATAGTGAAAAGAATAACATAATATTTTATTATATGATGGAAGATCAAGATCCAAAAGATATTTTTCTTTTCAAAACATCAAAAGCCTAAAATTTGCGTTCTGAGGTTTGGTTTCATTTATCAAAACAATCTCGAAATATAATTGTAAGTTTTTTTTAATAAAATGAAGATATTTTCTTTCTGAGCAATATCGAAATTTGATATAATTAAATATGACATAATAAAATGTTAAATGAATGAAAAATAATATTGAAACTGCAAATGTAATGGTTTCGTGAAATTAATCTTAACTATTATTTTAATGTTACAAATAATACTTACTTTTTAATAATAATACTGTTATTGAAAAAGATTTTAGAAACGTATTTCTTAGAGAAGTAAAAATTAGAATCTTATTATTTTCTGCCATATAATATTGAATTTATAGCTTATTTTCCTAACTGTAATGGACTCAATTTGAAAAAGCCAATTCGCAATATTTTTTTTCTTCTGATACAAAACGAAATGGCGACAAATGAACCATAGTTTAATTAATTTATCTCATTAACTCATAATTATGTTTTGAAGTATTAAAATAATGTTTAATTATCCAAAAAACATAAATAAGAAACTTTAAAATTCCATCCACTAGGAAGAGAGTGAAAAATTTATTATAAATTAAATCTTTGTGAACAATAAAAAAATACAAAGTTAACTAAAACTGAATAAAAATTCATGAATTTATAAATTCCCTTAAAAAAACTATAAAAACATAAAATACATACTTTTAAATAATTTAAAATGCTACTTTTCAAAATAAAAGGGAAAAAAATCCCTACCATTCGAGCTTTTCACAAACGCTTTTCCCTTTCAGCATACTTATTGTTTTCTTAATGCAACATGCTGGCAAAAATATCAATTTTACCAAGAATTACTGCAAAAAAACATTTTTTCGAAATTGTTTGCCATAAGTACGAAAAAAAAATCATTATTTCAACTAATACATGTTCTTTCGATTCCAACTTTTGAAAATGAATCAAGTTACATAAAAATATATCATTGCTTTGAGAATTGTAATACTTATAGAAAATATTATTCGAATAGATTTTTTTAGATGTTATAATTCTCATTTAAGATCTATAATGACAAAGAATGATTTGTTAAAGTTACATTGCATCTCAACCTCCTTTCAAAATATACCCACTGTTACAGAAAAAAAAAAAAATCCGAAGTTTTTACAGAAATCAATCTGCCATTAAAGGCTTTCATGAAGTGTTTTTACAGCATTCATTATCAAGTATGGGTTTTATGTCAGTAATTTCCTTAACTTTCTCTTTTCACGTTTGGCGTTGCTCTCAACAAATGCTTTCTATTAGTGACTTCCATTGAAAATATAACTTTTTATAGAACAGCGTTCGGAATTTCCAATTCATTACAGTTTATGGACAGTAGATGTGCCGAAACTGTCGAATTAAATCCCAAGATCTTTTCATTTATTTCTTCTATAAGTCTTCTATTTATTATTATTATTATTTTGCATATTATTTCGCCAGATTTGTAGATTGCATTTAGTATATAAATTATAAGTAATTATTATTCCATTATAAGTTATGATATTTTTTAAAAATCTAATTTAAATCTTAACCAATTTCTTAAATTTTATCTTAAATTAGCCATTTTAACTTCATTTTCACTTATTTTCTGATTCAATGCCTACTTTTTTATTTATTATTTTTAATTGTTTCTAACGAGCGTTTAACAAAATTGCGAATTCCGTCGTTCCCACACCAGGAACGAAGGGGTAATAATCTTTAACACTTACTCAAGCCTTTCAAAGATACCAAAGATTCTCTTGCCTAAGTCGCCACGCAGCAAAGAAATGCTTATCAAAATTCTCATAGTAAAATCGTTGAAGGAAAAAAAATCGGGGACTTTATTTTTGTATCGCGATGTAAACAGACGTCATTTTATAATCGCTTATATATAAATGCTTACAACTTCATTCACATTTTATTTCTCTCGTCATTTTTCATATTTGATGAAGAAATTTCTGAACAAAATTTCCATGTATTTCAAAAGTTGTTTTGAGGTAATGGTAAAACGAATTAAATAAGTGGAAAGAATTAATTCATGCTTAAAATAGATTTGATCATTACTTGATAATTGATTTTGCTTAATTGATAAATGTTTATTAAATGAAAAGCAAAGAAAGAGTGCTTAGCACTTTAAAATAATCAATTTAATGAATGCCTAAATGTTTATGATTAAATTACTCCAGAAAGCTTTCGGCTTTGAGATATTGAAATCTTAACTTTTCTCCAATTGTAGATCTAGTTTACATTTTTGTCTTTCATAATTGCAGTTTGCTCTGATTTAAATAAACACTATTAATCAATTTAAGGAAATATGTTTAAAAAATATATTTAATAGCATAACAAAAATATACTTTTGTTTTAATTATTTTCTAATCTATAGTTTTTAACTCATTATATTACCTGAAATGTGATCGAATTTTGAAATATATGTTTCCCGACAGTTTTCAAAACAGAAGGCGCCGTTATTTATCCAATTTTCATCCAAAATACAAGATTTTAGCAACCCAGAAAATATGTAAGCAATTATTTACAAAATTCCGTTGTTGCCCACTTGAAACAATTCAAGTTAAATGAGACTGATTTAAAATATGGTATTCGGAAATCTGCATTAATAGCAGTGACTTTTTATTATCAAGCGATTTACCCAAGAAAATTCTACTATATGTAGCACAAATGAGGGCTAATTATATTTGAAATGCTCCCAGACAATATTCTTTCATTGATTCATTCACTAAATTCATTTGAATTTATTAACATCTTTGACACTTCGATAATTTAAGATCCCGTCCTGAAATTGCAAGATATCCATTCCGGAAAGTACTGCTTAATTTCTGGTAGTGTTAAGATGACGAGGACTCTTGATAAATGACTACCTTTTAAATTTTGAAATCTTTCCATTGGAAGGGCATTGATTCTTCTGGGATTAATATAATCAAAATATTTATTTTGCGGATATTAGATGATTATGTCATGTCCACGGGGGGGGGGGCAGTAGCTTCTGAGGGTAAAGACCCCTGAGCACCCAAGGGTAGAAGTCTCACTTCTAGCTCATATGAAACTGGCACTCACACCTTCGCTTGCACAACCCCTTTTACAGGGGGATTTCACACACCTCACAGATGGAACACAGAGAGAGAGAACAACCATGCAAGAACCCGGACTCGAACCCGGGACAACCAAATCACCAGAAAGATGCGTTAACCCTAGGGCAGGACGAGGGCTGCGGGTGTTCTAAAGACATATGTGTCGAATCTATTACTCTTCGCTACTGAAATTATCACCTGATAATCACGGCACTTTGCTCCCCCTCCCAATAATAGGGTTAACAAAATTCAATGATATAGGAGGTACCATACAGGGGCATCAATTTTTTTTTCGCTTCAGTTATAATTCAGAATATAATTCAGTTAATAACAGTTATAATTCAGAAAAAAATTCAATTCAGAAAAAAGTTATAAGTTATTGGATAGGGCGTATTACCTTTTCCCTTTAACAAAGAAATTTAAATAACCTTTTATGAGTCTGAGTTCGATAACCGAAATAACTCATTAACGAAGATTTTAACATAGAGTGAATTCAATAATGGTTGCGTCTCTTCAAAAAAGGACTTTTATCAGTCTGTTGAAGATAACGAATGCATATCAGGGATGTAATATTTTTTTATGCCAGTAATTAAATTTTGCAATAATATATAAATTATAATTTATGAATATGAGTTTAAACAAAACATCCTGATATGTGATGTAATAACTAAGAAAAACCCGCAATTTTCTTTTCAAAACGAGTTCCATGTTTCTAAATAGGTCGAAAGTCGTTATATCGGACTTCTTATGTACAGCCGACCATCCCGCCACCATAAAACGGAGGAGTATCGACAGGATTCTATATTGGATGACCTTTAACAGACTCTCGTTTTTTGTCTTCGTTAGGATTATAAGTATTGATTTTTATCTTGTCATATTCAAAATCCAAAGTCTCTTCAAAAGACGGATATTTTAAGGATAGAAAGATGGGATATTTTGTCCCGTTATTCTATTATTGGAATATAAGATCTATAGAACGTTCTAACGATCTTTGGAACGTCTTTACTTATTTTTTTGAGGTAACTTATTTTACTTATTTTATCAAAAAATTACCTATTGTTCTGTCTCTATAGATCTGACTCAATCAGAATAAAAGTGAAACAATTATTTAGACGGTGATTAGTGGCGCAATAGAATAATATTACTAGGGGAGCACACTTTAAAGATCGGCATGGTTAACGATTCTTCCTCTCCGTCATTAGAGGTAAATTTTCCCATCAAGCATTGACTGATTTACTGATACAGTCGAGCAGGATACTCTTTACATAATGAAGATCAATCAACGAAACAACGACACGTAGGGAGGAAGATTTTAGAACATAAAACTACCAATTCATGCCTTCCATCTATTCTAAGGGAAATAAAATTGTAGATTTCTATCTATATTTTTAACTTTAGTAAATATACCAATTTATGCACAAATGTTGTTGTTTTTGGTCTTATGGCACTTGCCATAGACAAGTCAGCGGAATAATACGTCAATGATTTTAAGTCGAGAGAGCGTCTATTTTTTGCAGTAGCGCTATCTAGCCCCAAGAGTACTGCTTAGCTACTCATGCGTTAAAGCACTTTTTACTTCATTCGCTCATCCCCTAATTGTCATTTAGACCTGAATCAGAGAACTATCACCTCTGAACCAGTACCCCCAATGGTATTGTCTCGACATGGATGACCTTGCGGCCGCGACAGATTTATTTGTGCACCAGCCACCACATACATGAGGAGTTTTCGGCCGGTGGAGTTCGAATTCAACACTCAAGGGATGCGAATCCAGTGCCCTATTAACCAGGAAATCCCGGCATGTGCAAATGTAAAGATCTTAAATCTGATGACTAGAAATAAAAGAATACTTTCTGATCAGATGTGAAATAAAGTATAAATACTGACCTGATCAGAAATAAAGTATAAATTTTGATCTGATGGCCGGAAACGAACGATGTAACATCCGTCTTCTTGTTCAATTTCCCGATCGACTGTGTGCCATTAAATAATATGAGAATTTAAAAAATAATTTTTGTGTACTTTTCATGAAATATTATAATGCAGATTTAACAAATGCAAATGATATTTTTGAAATTCCATGACTTTTTAAAAAGCCCAGTTAGTAAAGTATTTTTGATTACGGTATTTTGCTATAGTATAGTAAAAAAAATCTAGGAAAAAGTTCCATGGAGTTATCTGGGAAACTGGAATATATATTCCGATTAAAATTGTCAATATTCCATGACTTGAAAAAAGGCTTGTCTTAAAAGTGGAAATTGTATTTTCCGGTATGATTATACAATTTTTTTAAACTAAGGCAACTGGGAAGAAAAATTTAAACAAGGAATTAAGTAAACAAAAATAAAATAATAATATTAAAAAAAAAACCCAAAGCATGCATTTTGAGACGGGGAGGAAGTATTATAATGTTATTTAGGTTTATCAAGTCACTGTAAGTTCATAATTTTAATTGCCAATATCTCCGCCAATTTTAGAGATAATTCCAAGAAACATTTTTCTGTGTTTTTAATAAGATATAACATGCATTTTTCTAATTAGACTTTTTACTTTTCTCCTTTATTTTTCCAGTTATATTTTATAACTTCCTTATTTAAACGCTAGAGGACACTGTAACATGTCTCAATAAATTCAAAATTATCTCCTTATTAAAGGCGTACCTTATTTCCCTCGCTATACGAAACACGTCAAAATGACTTTGCTGATTAATTATATATATAATTAAATAATATATGCAGAATTAGTACTATACTATATCAATAATATTATAATACTATATCAATAAATTTTATTTAATAATCCATTTAATGATCAGGAAACATATAAAAAGTATTTTTAATTTAAATCTTAGTGCAACCAGGTGAATATAAACTAATTCGCTCTTTAATAAAACCCTCGGGCAAATATTCCGATTAGAGACTGAGTAAAAACTTAACAATTCTTCGATTTATTTCTCTCTTCTCAATGAAATTTCTTCTTCTCCTAATTAAAACAAGAAAAGTGATTCTAGACTGTCTAGACGAATCTTAATGAAATTCTGCTTTAAAAGGAGATCTAAGATGACTGCAAAACTCACATAACGGGCACTCCAAACTACGCGAGCAGTAGTTGCTGCTTCAGATGGTTCCAAGATATGTATCCTAAAATACAATCGTTAAGATTAGACGTTAGTTCCCATTTCTTGACAAATATTTCTTTTTTTCCCTTATACTTATGTTCTAGAAATACACGTAGAGATTTTTATCTTATTTACTGATTACTTTGACACATCGCTATTTAAACCCATTTACTCCTGATTATTGTCTTTAGTAAGAGTTATTAGATTTGTTTCTTCTTAAAAACTTAGTCTTCCTTGACTGAGGAATCACAGAAGATTTCCAATTCGGGAAAAGCTTTTGAGGCAATAAATATAAATATATTTTATGATCTAAGAGTTTATATATTTTTTATTTTAAGTTCTTCTGTTTTTGTTGGGTCTAAATGATTCTAGGAACTATTCCCCGATAGATACTCCATAAGTGGATTATTTTATTTGTTAATAAATTTCATTTTGGAATTGCATTAGGGTTGTTTTGGGGGAGACATTGTAGCTTTGAGTAACTATCAGATAACGTGGATGATGCTAGAACGTTTCATCTCTTCCAAATAAAAGATGAAGGGCGTTTGTTTTTCGACTGTTTAAAATGTACTTGTCCAATATATTCTGTGAAAATTTAGGTAGATTCCTTCTGGAAATTTTTTTTCATATGTTTTCATAATTTGTTTTCCTTTGAAGTCTAAAAACCTTCATTTATATTGCCGCATTGAAGAAAGACTGTCGAATCTCCATGGCCGAATGGTCATCGCAATGGTCTCATAATTAAGAGACGGTGGGTTCGAATCCTGCTAGAGACAATGCGATTCATAGTATATGTAAATATTTAATTCCTTGATTTTATGTTCTCCTTTATTTCATGTTCCAGAAGATACTGGACATTTCTTTAGTTTACCAGACAAGTGTTCTGGACTTTTCTTACTGTCTCCGGAAAAGTGTTCTGGAACTTTCCCTGCTAGTATAAAAGCAGAAGATGTGTCAGTCACTGTGTTCTGAGTTCAGTTAATAAACTGGTTTAGCTCTACTTCTTATGTGTGTCATTGAGTTCCACACTAGACAACCTACGTGACAATATGCTGCTGGAAAAACGAATGTCTCATCTAAGTTCGTTGACTGGTCATCTAGCCCAGAGGGAGGGAAGATTTTCCCCTTACCTTTGACTATGAAAAATGAGTTATAATTTTTATTTCTCCATAACACTCTAGTGATTCATGATGTAAAGATCAGTCGAACTACAGGTTTATCATCATACAATGTTTATATTGAAAGTTTCTCGATAGTTGCAGTGCCTTCGAAGTTCAGTGCCAGTTCGAAATTTCGGCGATCTTTTAATACATACTTGTGATGTTATGTTAATCGAATTGTCATCAGACACATTCTCTTGAATTCTAAAAGTTTTAACTTTTTCCGAAATGTTCATTTCCTTCATTCAAATTCCTTCATTTATATCTCAGAATATGACTAATTTCCTTGTACCTTCCTCTACCAGCTTGCCTTTATTGAGTTTTTGGTGAATTCGGATTTTCTGACATCTTTTTCATCTATTGTCGATATGAAGTGAAAAGATCTGTTCTATAACATTTCATGTTTACATCAAAATTAGAGTGGAAGGTGTCATGTTCCGGGATATTTATGTTCTTTTGAATTGCTTTTTTGCCTTCGAAGAAAGTCCATTGAAACAAAGGGATTGTTTTATCTTCAAACATCTTGTGCATCTTACAAATATAGTCATTTCGGGCAACATAATAGAAATCGCGAGTTCCTTAACTTCTGCGAAATCCTAGTGACATTACATCGAAATAATTTTAAATTTGAATATAATTTTTAGGTGTACATGAAAATAAAAACAAAAAAAATCATCAAAAAGGTAAATTTTTCGTAAAAATATTGGACTTTTGTCTAGAATATTAAAATGGATCCAAGAATACAAAAAAGCAATAGTTTTGATTTATGAGATAAAAATATTATCATGATGCTCAAAAAAAAGCAGTTTGTTAAATTGTAGAAATATATAGGTAGCATTGTAATAATTAAAAGGTCACACAATTAATACCGACTCCGATGGTGAGGTTGTTTAATAGTATATAATAACAACATGTCTCATATTAGCCGCTATATTTATCACATATTTCGAATGTTGTAAATTTAGCGGTCTTCACTTAATTGATGGGAAGGAATTGAATGAGTAATTCACAATGAGACGAGTGTATTTTCTGGGAATCATTCGTTATACAGGAAAATTCTGAAGTAGTTCAATGTGAATTGTGAATCTGAAGCAATTTTAGAAGAATTCAATGGAAGTATATTTGATTTCATTCATTGCTTTTTTTGACCTTTCAATCTTTATACAATATCTTGAGTTGGATAAATGTGTGTTGAAAATATCTTTTTACCAATTCATTTTTGGATTTTTTTTTTGAATATATATATATATATATATATATATATAAAAAAAAAACCAAGTTAATAGGAAAAAAAAACAAAATTAAACCAAATAAAAAAAGAATTTGGCGTGAAGACATTTTCAAGGGTAATTTTCCGGCATAGATTAAAAATAAGGAATTTTTTTCTGTGAAGGAATGCAGACTACACAGTCTAATAATGATTGCTCGTGACACGAAAATCCCCTGAAATTAGGCCTAAGAGATATATCATTTTAACAGAAAGGATAATAAAAAATAATAAATTAGAAGAATACATCCACTAATAAGCAAAAATACAACAACAAAAATAACACAAAATAACGATATAATAATACTCAAACTAGTAATGAAACAAAAAGGAAAGAACATATGAGCAGCAGGCAAGGAAATTTTAAGCTAACTTAGCTGCTTAAAGCAGCTAAGTTAGCTTAGTTAGCAGCTTAAGCTTAGCTGCTTAGCTTATTTAAGCTATTCTTAACACCTCCAAGCTAACGCATTCAAGGTAAAAAACAATTGGATGGCCTCAGCGCCATCTACTGAGTTATCTAATAATCAAAGAAAGGTCTATTTTAATTTTAGGTAAAGGATTAATTCCAAATCATACCTTGTTTAATCAAAAAGTTGATATTGCAGTAGTTCCTGGGAAATTCATTCACTGTAAACTGCAATATGAATTGTGCAGAATGCTGTTTCCACATTAAAAGGAATAAATTTGTTCAATAAAGCAATATTCTTTTTGTATAAAATTTAATATGCATGAATAAATGAAGAAATTTGCATATGTTATTACATGGTTAGCTGTGATTGTTTTTATCTTATAATCTCTAATTTAATATTATTTGGCCTTAAAGATCTTTGATGCTTTTAATATTTTTCAGTTTTGAAGAGAGTTTTGAAAACTCATTTAAATAACTACAAGAAATTTCACCGATGAGATTTTGATAAAGTTTTCATTCACATATTATAATATTCATCAATATTTTTGGCGAAGTGCATTAAAAATATTTTAAAATTGCGTATCTAAGTAAATTTAAAGATCGCTGATATTTTTGTCCTGCTCATTTATTAGATCATATATTTAAATACGATCAATATTGTGGATTTAAGAAGCTTGATTTACGCATTTTAATTAAAATCTTTATATTAAAAGAAAGTCGGAAATGGCTGATTAAATTCAAAATTTCTTATTTCAGTTTGTTTACCAAAGTAGCTTTTCCCTAAGTTTTGTTTTATTGTTAGAATTGTTTTATTTTAAAAATTGACTACGCTGCTTGAAACGAAGTAACAAATTTTTATTTGTTTGAAATTTTTTTAAATTTTGCACGGTATCTGATTAGGTAAAACTCAAAGGATTAGCCATACTTGTTTCTTACTTCTTTTATTACTCTGCAGACAGAAAAGAACTATCATAAATATTTAGAAATTTAGATTAAAATGCTAAGGCGAGAATAGAAAAATGAAAAAAAGTCGTGAAAATCCTTCCTTGTTGGAGACTATGAAGGATTGCCAATGTCTTTACCAAACACTGGCCATCTGTAGCTTTATCCTCTCTTCCCTCTCTACGCCAAATGCCGAATTAAGAGAAAAACTCGCCATTTGGCGTAGATGCTATCCAAATAGCGAGAACTTCCATAAAAATATCACTAAATTGATATATTTTATTCGAGTAAGGACATTAAATATAATAAATAAAATGAGTAAAGAATTAAATGAGCAAAGAAATCAATGTGTTCTGCCCGTGGGATTGTTCTCATTTCTACTTTCTCTTATATATCCACAACATGGAATTTTTTTGTGTGTTTAACTTTGTTGTATAGTGAAGCGAATTGAATACGTACTCCATATTTACTTTCTTTGCAAGATCAGATTAAATACTTGATATATTACAATTTTGATGTCAACATAACATATGGGATTTCTTGTAATTAGCTACCTTTATTTCGCAATTTTAGATCATTGCTTTTACTTACTGATTAATATACAAATTAATAGATAATTAGCCAATAGACGCTTTTGATTCAAATTTTGACATACATTAATATTGGACATGACAATTGCATTCAATGATTTATCTACTGTATGTTATTGTGTTTGTTTATAGATAGCACAATGCATGTCATGCGACGTGTAATATGCAATGTAAAAAAACCAATTCACAGTATTCCCAAAAATCCACATCTGGTTGGATTTAGAATTATATTATCATATAAGGTACTCACTATAAAAAGAATTTCAACATTTAATTAATTACGTAATTAAAATTTACTCAAACTGTTAACTATCTTTAATCGCTAACTACAGAATAGACCACTACACACAAAAAACATGCACAGAATACACTTTTAAATTCTTTTTTTTTCAGTCGTATAAATTTTATTTTCATTCAATGTTTTTTCCCTCTAAATTTAAGAAAGAATTAAGATTTAAAAAAATATATATTTTACAAATAATTGCTCAATTATTTTTATTACGAGATGTAATCTGACTACTATAATGTTAAATGTTTTTTTATGTGCCCATTATCGCTGCGATCGATTAGAAAGTTAAAATACAAAAATGAACTCAAATCTAATGTATTGTTATAATGCGATTCTTTTTTGGAATTTGAAGTTCAAATCGTCATTATTTAATTTCTGTTGTTAACTGGAGACTCTTGAGCAGAAAGAGTATCACCCAGTTTGAGAATTTTGCTCAATATTCTGCACAGATTTGCATTTCTGACGATAAATTATTATGGCAAATTTTATTTATTTTGTTGTTGAATTTCAGGCATAACGTGCTCATATTAATGTGGACAGATAAACAGATACATTTTCTTCGGTTAATTTCAATGTAACTAATAAGTATCAGATAGTACCAACTCTTGATAGTAATTTATATTATATGGTAGCACTATATGCTAAGAGCTTACACTTTATAGGTGCTGTTGTTTCTGAGCAATAGAGTCCAGAGTCAAAAACAAAAATAAGCACATATTTTAGTAGAAATCATACGATTAAATATCTGATCTAATATAAAACGGTTTAAACTACATTACAACAATGAAATTTTTGGAAATGATAAAATAATATTTTTAAATAAATTATCAAATTTTACAAGGAAATTAAATGACATATAAATTATCATTAAAAATAATTTTCAGAATTTTCAAACGACTTAAAATTATTTTTATGAAATAATATTTTCTGCTAATATTCCAGAATAGCATTGAATAATTTTTAATTAATTAAAATCTCACACATATAGATCCAAGATCCTTATTCTTCTCAATCAATTCTATTTTTGTCAAATTTATATTTATTTTGTTTTATTAGTTTATCGATGTCAAACCACATAGAAATACACATATACATTCTCATTTACTAATAGCTTAGATTAACTAGAGTAAATATAGTAAATATATTTATAAAACTACCACATGTCTTAAATTATTAGAAAGATATTTCCTAAAAAAACTTTTAACAAATTTACAAGTTATTTTTTTAAGATTAAATAATGTTTTTTTGCCATCAATGTTAAGCAAGGGTTATAGATGAATAAAAACTCATTTTATATTCCTTTTTCTATTTTATCGAAATAATCGTCTATCATAAACTCGATATTTTTGCAACAAATAACGTTTCTTTCTATTTTTAAGCCAATGAATAAGCTATACGTAAGTATAGCTTAGTAGTTTTAGTAACAGTTAGTTTTAGTTTACTTTAGTTAGTTAACTTTTAGTTTTAGTAACATAAAATACTTCCAAGCAAGTCTTTTTTTCAACTGGGTACATTTGAGGATATATTGAGCAAGTAATTTTCCACTGGGTACATTGAGGGTTAAATAAGAATTCTCAAAAATAACATTTTTAACATGTGAGAACATGATTTTGTATTGGTTAGGAGGCTTTGAAGCTCTAAATTGCGTAGGCAATGAATATTGAAGCTCTAAATTGCGTTGACAATGAATATTGAAGCTCGAATTTAGCGTAGGCAATCAATAAAACATAAATGGCAATTTTCATCATTATCTTTTAATCGCATATATTTTTTATCTGCAATTACCAGTATTGCATTATTATTATGTATGCTTCTTTGAAAGCAGATACATTTTTAAAAGGTTGACCTGCTTTTACCAGTGTTGCTTTATTATTACGTATGCTTCTTTGATAGCAGATGCGATTTTAAAAGGTTGACGTAGAACTATGACATCGTAGTTGTTATTTCATATCAAAATCAGGTTGAGTTCCAAAACTTGGATACAATCGATAGCTTAAAATTTTCCTTGTCTGTTGATGGTATGTTTTTGCATTTTTGTTTTTTCTTTAGTGTTTTATTCTTTAGTGTTATTTTATGGTATTTTGGTTTTTATTATTATTGTATTTTTACTTATTAGTGGTTTTTCTTCTAATTTGTCGTTTTGTGTTTTCCTTTCTGTTAAAATGGTATATCTCTTGGGCCTAATTTCAGGGGATTTTCGGGTCACGAAGGAATCATTATTAGACTTAATTATCTGGTTTTCCTTAACAGAAAAAATCCCTTTTTTTGAATCCCTGCCTGAGGGTGACCCTTGAAAAAGTCTTCAGGCCGGATTCTTTTATTTCATATTTTTTTATTTGGTTTATTTGTTTTTCCTATTAACTTGATTTTTATACTTTTGTGT
>JAPMOR010027001.1:13964-39846 GCA_026543865.1 Argiope aurantia
ATATATACAGGGCAATATAATAATAGAGAAATGATAGAGAGATGGAGAGAGAGAGGGAGAGACAGATAGAGAAGTCTCGTGATTGTTTCAAACCTGTTTAAACTTTTTAATGACTTAAATTAATTTAGGTAAATAATGATATAAAAAATAATAATGTTCTCACATGATAACGTGAAATTTGTAATCATAGATTTCATTTTAATTTATCTCCAGCCTTGTATATTTTTTTAAAATTAATATTTCTTTCATGAAAGTTGAATAACGCTCAGCTGAAAATATTTTAATCTGTGAATAGTATATATAAGACGAAATGAAATGAAATTATATGCGTTCGTATAAAGTGATTTTTCTAATAGGTATTTTTATTATGCATTATTCGCTTAAATCTGGAAGATTGAAGTCTTATTTGGAATCGATAGTAGAAAAAAAGTTGCTGGATTCTTGAGATGCATCAAAATATATTTTTCCCTTACTAATTCGTACTTGTTTTATAGGACTTATTTGTTCTTCGTTTTTATTTTTATTTGTAACTATTTGCATATTTTTTTGAATATATATAATGTTTTTCGATGTAAAATTTACGATATTTGTTATTTGAAATCCCGTTGGGAATATTATTGTATGATATTTCTTATATAATTATTAACAGAATTATTGAATATGCTGCAATTCTCAATATTAACTCAATATTTTGCCTGGCACTTTAGAACGTTGAAAAAAAAATTACAATTTTAGAATACTTTGTAAAATGTAGTACTATAAATATTTTCTATATGGATTTTATAAAGAAAAACAAAGAACATTTTGTATTCAATTTAATTAATATTCTAACAATTCTAAAGTATTCTGTGTGCCTTCAGTTTGTTTAAAATGAAAAATCTTCAACAATTGAACTTGCAATTTATTAGTCTTTCCTTTTATTTGCTGTTTATTATATTCTGTAAAGTGAAGCTATGTTTTGTATTTTATGTATTTTGATTTATTAGCATATTTTTTGCATATTATTGTTTTAATTATATTTTCTTTGTCATGCGGAATTTTACCTCCAATTTTCTTAGGTGCATGATCTGAAATAAGTAAATAAATATCGGGGTAGGCTGACTTCCTCTTGATTTCCGAGGTTTCTGAATACTTCATTTTTAATAGGCAATTAAAATTGGTAATTCATAATATTATCAATGAATTCTTTGAAAAGAAATTCTTGCTTTTTTATTAAAATCGAAAAATGTGTGTGTGTGTTTTTTTTAACAAAACATAAAAAAAAATTCTGATACTTAATAGTTCTGATAATATTTTATAAGGAAGAAAATAAAAACAGAATTAAAAAGTACACTTTGTTTAACCTTTAACTTTACACGCAGAATGAAAGGAACAAAAATTGAAAATTCTGAACTCCGCTGAGAGCCTTCACACAGAAATGTTCCACAACACGACGAATATAAATTCATTAAACGTAGCGATGTTTGTTCTAACTATTATAGTTTTCTTCAGAGTGGTAAAATGATTGTAAGAAGGCAGTAAAGGTACTAGAGTTTTCCGTACAAAACATGTCACCTACTTTTTTCATAAAAGTTTTTCAAGCATTTACTTTAATAACACAGAATTTCTCAGAAATTTCTAAAATAAATAAGAACTTTTTAATTTTCTTTTTTACAAGATATAAACAGCAGACTTCAAATTCTGAGCTTAAGTTAACACAATGAAATCTTTTCTGCAGTGTACTTGTAGTTCTATAGAAAATTCTGCAGGTGTGCCTTGGAATTTTCGCCAGGTTTTTTTTTTTTTTTTTTTTTTTTGTAAACATGTATGAATGTTCTTTGAAGAAATATTAATTTTATATTCAAATATATGTTTTTGAATTTTTGAATTTGTAGTTAGAATTTTAATTTACCAGGCAAGAAAATTGAAGAAACTTTATATAAAAGAAAATAACTATTTGATTGTGACACACGTGAAATTTTAGAAGCTTTGAATATCATTTCTTTATTTTAAATTATTTTCTACTTTAGTGAAAAGCTTGTAAGATAACTGAATTATGATTTCATCAGGTATATAAAATGACATAAGATTTTCAAAAAGTTGCTAAGTAATAGGGCCATATTATGAAGTTATAATTGAGATAGATCTGCATATGCACAAGAAAGTATTTTTAGAACAATCCATGTAAATATCATAGAAACTCAACATTGTAACTTGATTAGATCTACATTCCTTCAGAGCCTTAAGGCGTCATAAATTTAAAATTTATCTAAAATATTTTCTTCCAATTTTATAGGAAAAAAAACCTTCCATATTTCATAGCTTCAATGAATGAAAAAATTTTAGTTGAAACTAAATACTTTTAATACTAAATACAGATTTTGATACTATAGATGGCACTTTCAATATTCCATGCGTAGTTATTAAAAAAACTTGCAAAATTAAAAAAAATATATTAGAAAAAAATAATTGAGCGGGAATTCAACTTCCGATTGCAATGCTGAAAGTCAAACAACAGGCTCGAAGATAAATTTTAATAGAAAAATATCGATGAGCAGACTGTAAATACATTTCCATGGAAACGAATTTGGTGAAAGAAAAGTAAAATCTAACAACAAAAAGTATTGAATTCTAAAAATATTTTAAAGTCTTTTGAAGAGGAAGATTTTTCGAAATAATGCACATTTTCCAAGGATCTCAAACCGACATGAATAGAATTTGAGGAAAGAATACTTTGGCTGAACGGCTAAAAGGAAGTATCTTCTGAATTAAGTTTAACAAGAAGCTTTGAACTACAGCTATACCTGGAAAAACATAATGTCAAATTTAAATTTCAATATCAGAAGTGATGAGAAAATACTAAGAAGTTTATATATTTATATGAGAATTGTAACTGAAAAAAGGGGCATAGAAAAAATATTCGATAAAAAGAAATTTAAACAGATAACATATAAGTTTTTAATTTTTAATGTTCTTTCCTTTAGAAACTCTTCAGATAAATAAACAAATAGTTCCTCCAACAAAATTTAATTGCTGAATTAGGCAATTTTTTCCCTATCTGAATTTTAAACAAAATATTTAAAAAATCAAGACATCCATTATTAATTAATTACGAATGTATGAAATTTTACAAATGAAATCCCGAATGTAAGTGAAGACATGTATTGAAAATAAATAAACATTATTATGTTTTAATGACAAGGTTTCTCTTCGCTCCAAGGCGAATCATAATAAAAGACATTCTAAGTGACACTCGAAAACCAACTTCATTTTCGCTTACATGAAGACATACATGCATTAATCTTATTCACGAAAGGCCTGCCGACAGTCGAGCACAATTCTACATATGCCTTTTTTCAACTTTAATAAAGTAAAAAGCAAATAGATTAATCGGAATTCCAAAGCAATTTTTTTTTGTAGGTCAGACATTTTGACTTCGAAAATCCATCATTTGTTTAATTTCTCTTAAAATCAATTAAATTTAATTCTTCTTTCTTTAAAGTCCAGTTTGTTGATTTTTATCAATTCTCTCAAAATCTTTCTGAGTTGTAAATCGGAGGATTCCAGCTTATTTTATTCTCATGTTCTATGCTTTCCGTTTTCTTATATTTTTATCTCAAAAATTTTATGTGTCTTTCAATTTTACTTTTTCTTTCTCTCCATTGGAACAAATTAAAATAACTTTCACTTTCTCCACCACAAACTTGTTCGAAGATATGGAACTCGAAGACTAACAGAATTTTTTTTAACAGTTCTGTTTTCATTTCCGGTGTGTATGAAAATAATTTACTATGGAGTTCAGCAGTTTTTTCAGAACATGCACTGGCTGCTTAATGTAAGTTAGGCATTTCAGCACTCCTCCGGAATATACTTTACGATTTGATATGTCCACTGGAGACACAAACTTGAAGAAGACAGCTCAAAATATTTCTGAAACTCTACACTGGTGTACAAAACTTAAGCAACAGGTATGTTTTTTGCCATAACTTCACGAGAAATCATCTGAGAGACATGAAATTCAGAAATGAGATTCAGCATTTTGTTCTGAAAGAATGACGAAAGCATAGTTGCGCAGAAATGAACACAATGCATACAGTATGGAATAAAACAAAAAAAGGCTTTATTGAACTCATAGTATCATTACACATGATTGTCTGTCCAAGAGGAAGAACAGCAAGCAGATGTTCCTTAGTATGGGATATGCCCTCCCCTTACTGCAATGGTTGCTTCGCCCCGTCTCCCCATACTCAGCACCAGATTGTCCAACAGTTCTTGAGGTAAGAGTGCCCATTCCTCAATGAGCATCTGTTTAAGTTGTCCGGTATTCCCAGGAGGATGTAACCGTGCGCAAGGCGTCTCCCCAAAGCATCCCACACATGTTCTATCGGATTTAAATCAGGGGAGCACGTCGGCCAATCCATTCGAGTGATATCTTCACTTCCCAGGAGCTCCTCAACAGCATGAGTCCTGTGTGGCCGTGCATTGTCATCCATAAAAACGAAGTCTGATCCAATGGCACCTGGGAACAGACGCACATGGGGAAGGATCACTTCCTGACAATAGCGATCTCCAGTTACAGAACCTCTGTCGAAAACGTGGAGCTCAGTCCGCCCGTTCATCATAATGCCTCCCCAGACGACAACTCCAGGACCACCGAAACGGTCTCCTTCCGTGATGTTAGAAGCGATTCCCAATGCCAGTTGATTTGGAGAGAGGTCGGGACACGGTTTCATCCCAGTAATAATAATTTCTGAAAAAATATATTTGCTGTTCTGTTCTGTAAAAAATGTTTTTATTTTTTGAGCTTACTTAATTTTCAGTTTGCATCTATAAAATATTTGAGAATAGCATTCGAATTATATACCTAAGAATTATATTCTTTATTAAAAATTATGTTTAAATATTTTCTTAATAAAGTAGATAAAAAATTGTATTGTTTTTAAATGATTAAGAAATGATGTCAGAAATATCAAAGAAGTGAATATTTGTTAAGGAATTTAAATTTTTAAAATATATATGTTATGAAATAATTGAATGTAAATTAAGAATCATTGAAAAAACATTCTCATTTGAGTATTAACTTAAAACTTAAGCAAAACATATTAATAAGGATAACTCCTAATTTCGATGCCAGCACAGAGTAAAACATGAATTAAAAGGTGCGACAGATTAGTGTTCAGTTTGGTGATAATTTAAAATGCATTGTGATAATTTGATAATTAAAACAATAGTCTGAAACATAGTCACATGGATATGATTAAAACTTAATTCATCTTTCTACCTTTCATCTGATTTGATCGAATCCTTCATTGCATATTGTGTCTGTCTAAAAATATTGCCATTATAAAAATAACAATAAATGTTTTCAGAAATTTTAAGGCATGAGTTAATAGTTAACTGTAAAATGCAATATTTATTTTTGCTTAAAATCATGAATGTTTTATCAGTTTCTATATTCATTATATTATCAATTGTTCTGAATTATATATAAAAATATTTTGAAAATTTATTAAAATTGTTTTTATTTTAATATACAATATATTGTTCGCAATTATATGTAAAAAAATTTTAAAAATTTATTCAAATTTATTTTGTTCATATATATATATTGATTACTAAATATAATTTTCCTTTTTTAGAATCTATAATATTTTTGGTATCGCCTTATAGTTTTTTGATACCATAATAAAATCAATACGTTATATGATTAACGCCATTCACTATAAAAACAAGCAGTCATTCACTCTAAAAATGAATGGTTAAAAAAAGAGCACTCGTAAGCTCCGTTTTATCTTGGAATGTAGAAATAAAAATTACATACATCCATTAAGAGTGCATTCAGTCATATATTAAAACCTCAAGACCAGGGAATTCTAGAAAACGAGAGATATGAGTTTATTTCATACTTCCCGCTTTTGGCGACCCATTTCTTCACCCAATTTACTGAATTTTTAGGCTGTTAAATGATCCATATGGAATGCATTTTTGAAGAAATATTCACTTTGTTATTTAATAAAACTGAAAAACAGGAATTCATCTGAATCAGTTTATTATTAATTAAAAAGTGCACATAATACGAAATAAAGGCTGAAGTAAAAATTCAACTAATGAGTCTTTTTTTAGTTATATTAACGTCCCGCTTTAAAGCAACACTAGGGCTATTTTGGTACGGACCTCGTAATTTTGAGTCGTGGCCAGATGACGAGGACGGCACCTGAGCTGGCACCCCCCCCCTCTTCATGGGAGAACATTTGGTCCGGACAGTTTAACGTGCATCAGACCCGCTTACGCGACGGTTCTTCGGTGGAATCGGGGCTCTAACCTTAAACCCTAATAATTATGCTGTCAAATACTTTTGGAAAACCTCAAATTTCCTTTTTTTTGACTATTAAAATCTGATTATCTGTAAAAAAGTCAAAAGGCGCATTAATGAAAGTAGATTATTAAAAACCAGTATCAAAATGGATTTAATTTAAAGTGAATCATTGTTTTTTAAGAATTCGAAGAATTTTGCAATCTTAGTGAATTTATAGGGTACTTTAAATTCCATTGGAAAAGATTAAGAAATCCGTCAGATTTGTCTTTTGGCCATTTTTAAATATTTTGCCAGGAATTTTGTTACTATTTTTATTACTATACAAATTGACATGTGATACATTAGATGTTATAAATGGGGCTAAAGAAAATATGACTGATTATTTTCATGCCAATATTCTTCATGTTTTTCCTTATTCAATAAACTACTTAATAGCATCGTTCATCTGGAATAAAAGGGAGCAAAGAAAAATGTTCGAATTCTCATTTTTCTGAAAAAGATTATTAAAAAAATTGCAAAGTCTTTGTCATAATACAATTATTTAAGTATTTCCTGGAAAAATATGAGGTTTCTTCTGATAAAGTTGATATAGTTCGAGTGATGGATTATCTTACGTAATAAAGCATTATTGCTTTTGGAAGAAAAAAAAATCAATCCATTTTCCAATAATCTTTTTATTTCTTTTAATGATAAAAATGTTTAGAATAGATTATTCAGAATATGAGCACAGAATTATTTTATTAATAAATAGTCTCAAGCACTTTTGAAGCATGAAAAGGTATCTATTCAATTTTGCAGTGAAATAAAAAAAAGAAACAAATATATGATTTATAACAACACATTTTCATATTTATAAATTCAATTTAAATTCTCGTAAGGATATACAGTTTTGTTAAGATTTACAAATATATATATATATAAATGGGTCATCAGCCAAAACACAGATTTCGTTTAAAATTTGATCCATTTCTAATTTTTAATACCTCAAAAAGTTGGTTCATTTAGCTGGTTGACGTGTAGAACCATCATCTTCACGTATAAACAGACGACCGTCTTTCAGAAATTAATTTCAACTTTTCCCGCAGATGTGCAGTTTCAGTAATAATAATGGAAAAACATAAAATTTATTCATCTAATTCTTTCCAATTTTTGAGTTATTCGTGTTTACAGAGAAACATAATTCCAACCAGAATTTTTTTTTCCAGATCAAAGAAGCGCAAATTGGGAAAATCCGTCAAAAAAAAAAAAAAAAAAACGACGATTGCACTTTCTTCTTTTTGTGTATTTCGTGCAGAATCATATTGCGATTATCATGACAACTCACGAGAAAATAAATTTAATAGGAAAGTTTTAAGATGTTATTAATTTTTCCTTAAGCAACATAATAGAAACCCTCATGATAAATTTAAAATTATTTAAATTAAATATCTTGAGTTTGTCTTTGGATATGAATTTTATTTCAATGAAATATTCACATTCTCTTTCTAGTACCATTTCAAAATTAAAAAAAAAAGAAAATCAGTAGGTGTGTTGCCTCCAATACCATGACTGATCTAAACAAAAATTTTATTAGCCCTTTTAATAAACTAATTCTATTAATAACATTTTGCTTTATATTTCATGCATCCAAATTCAATGCTTGGCAAATTTCGTTCGAACTTACTTGAATGAACAGCATATAGATTGTACTCTCAGGGATTTTATCTAAAATTTAATGTAATTTCCCAATTTTGGTGTATCACGCACCGGATTATATATCACACATCTTATTGACCATAAAATGATACAATTCCAAAAATGGATCTTATCTACTATCTCAGGGAGATTCGTCAATTTTGAACTAGAAATTTTTTATTAGTAAACTATTTTCAGCTTTAAAACTTTTTATATGAGAAAGTAAAGTAGGAGTATGATTTTTTTCTCACGTATGGAATCTTTTGACTTTCATAAATATTTCATTAGCTTAACGCTTCATTGTTATTAAATCCCAGTTATATTTCGAGTTTTGAAAATTGATTAGATGTAGGATAAGCCCTTGCAAGGAGTTCGTTTATTAATCGATTGTAGGGTATTCCGTCCACTATTTTCTTCTTATTTTTGAGTTTACTTTTAAAGAGTCTACAAACTGGCCATCCTGACTGTTTTCTTCCCATCTTCATGGAAACTGCATGTGGGTCCGAAATATTATACATCAACGTCTTCCTCTGGAATTATAAACGTTTACAACTTAATTTTTGTATTTTTAATCTGCATGATGAAGATTTAAAGGTCGAAAACAATACCACTCGTCAGAACCAGAGAGCAATTTATATACCTTTATTTACGATATTTATTCATTGTTATTAGAAAAGGATCAAATAAGTTCAGAAAAAGGACCAAAAAAGTGAAAGAGGGTGAATCTGGCAGGCATTTTGCCACAACAATACCTATCGTAGATCAATACCTCTGGATTCTTATCATTCTTGGAGAACATTGACCTCTGGATTCTAATCAAATATTTCTTTGTGGTTCATATATTCTTTGTTGTTTCAAACAAAAAGAAAAAAAAAAGGCAAAAGGCAAAAAGACCCCATGGAAAGTTTTTCCTTTAACATTTCATGAAAGTAGTAGTTGCCTCATTAAATTTGCGGTAACTGTTCCTATTCAGAAAATTAGAAAGTTTTCTTTTTCGGTTGTAATATCACATTGTTCAGGGATACCAAATTAGCATAGTCATTTTAAAACAGGAAATATATAATTTCTTGATATTTTTATTTATCATCATTCTTAATACTTATTTTATAAAGGAATCTCAGAAATACTCCAATAATTTTTACTTTACATATTGTTAATTTAATTTGAGTTATTTAACTTCTTTTTTATATTATACGTCTTAATATAATATTGCTTTATAACTTAGAGAGGAATTTAATTATTTAATTTATATTTCGACAACCAGAATCATCATCTTTATATTCAATACATTATGAACTTTGAAATTCAGCAACTAAATTCAATTTTGAAATGAAAAAACATAATGCTAACAAGTTGAATACGCATAGTAATTAATACAATTATTAAAAGAAAAAAGCACAGGATGGTGCAAGTGCACAACGAAGAGGATACAACCTATTCTCTGTAGCTGTAACTGGGGGCTTGTAGTTGATGCGTTTGAGACCGAATAGAAATAGCAAAACTTTCTGTGGAAGCACACATATTCCAAAAAAGGACCAACTTTAATGTTGCCAAGATAATATTTTCAATCTTCTTCGATCACAAGGGTCTTTGGAAAAAAAAATAATGATATTATTTAGCGAGAATTTGTTTAAATAAAAAAATAATTACCTACTTAGTGCATAGTTACAAAATTCTGAAAAATATTTGGATAAATGTTTCAAATTGTATAATTTAGACACAAAAATGGGCCTGAATAGCCTGGTTGGTAGGGCGTTCGATTCGCGTCCCTTGGGTTGCAAGTACAAACCCCTCCGGCCGAAGATCCCACGTGTGTGTGTGGTGGCTGGCGCAAGTATAAATCTGAAGTCCACCATGTCGAGAGTAATACTACTGGAGATAATGGATCAAGGGTTATCAGTTTTCTGATTCAGATCTAAATTACTATCTATGAATGAGTTAATGAAATGCGTGAATGAAGTTCGCCCCGTAAAAGGGTTGTGACGGGTGCGTAGCTAAGTCATACTGATGGCCCTGGATGGCGCGAGTAAAAGGCAAGAGGCGCACCCTTGGCTTAAAATCCCTCACTTCTAAAGTCAACTACGACAAGTGCCACTAGAAACAATAACAACCGATGCAGAAATGAAGTACCTTTCCGGCACTTTTTATGATGCGAAATCCCGAAAATAACTTCGTTCCATTAATTAATGCTTTATAATATTTAATTTATAAATATATAAATACTTATGCTATTTTAATTATAATTTTACTTTAAAATATTTATTATGATATTTATATTTGAGATAAAACCTGGAATTTTTTCATAAATCTATTTTCTTTATAAACACTATGTAATCCCAGAAATGTCCGAAAAAAAATCATCTTTTTTGAGCAAAAAAATAGTCATTTTCAGCAACGATCTAGTTATGTTCGAACATTGTTCAAAACAAAAGCCAAAATTTAACAGCTTTTTACTTACTGTTAAAAAGAACAATCACATGATAAGAAAAAAAATGCAAAATCTGGCACATGTCATTTAGAGTTCAGCATGATAAAACCTAAATGACCGAAATTACTTATAGTTGGATTTACTGAGTTCCCAGATATTTGGAATAAAAACATATAAGTAATAGTTCTTTTTCTATACTCGAAAATTGTAATAATTCTTTTTCTATATAAGTAATAGTTCTTTTTCTATACTCGAAAATTGTAATAGTTCTTTTTCTATATAAGTAATAGTTCTTTTTCTATACTACTATTCTGTCAAAATGTCTTTTAATCAGTGTCAAATTCTTCCTTTATATGTTAACATCAGGCTTCTCAAGAAAATTTGGAGTGATTAAAGAACGAACAATCTAAGCCTGATGAATGCTTTTATATTTCTGAAGAACATGACTCATAGTAAATAATTGAAGATAGATAGAATGCTGCTTTCGGTGAGAAAAACAATTCAAAACATAAGGAGAAATAAATTGCCCTAATTTATTAATTCTTTGATTGATGAACACAATTTCTTCTTGATAATATTAATTGCTTCTTGATAATATTAATTTTCTGAATTAATTAATTAAATTTTGGGAGCATATATTTATTCGCTTTCATTTATTTTTGAATGAATTTAATAATTTTGTTTCATTAGAATCGTAAAACATTTAATACTAAAATAATGCTGTAAATTGCTATTTTCTGTTCTTTTTAATGGGTATTGAAATTAATATCTCGGTAATATAGTTTTGTTTATAATTTCTTAATCGCTTATGAGTCTTGAACAATTTTGATTCATCAGTTAGAGATGAATACTTCATGTTCTAACTTTTAAGTCTGCAAAAAACGAGTTTTCTTTAGTAAGAGCCACAATAAGCTCATAAATTACACAAAATATAACTTGGTCAGCTGATGAAAATTTGATCTGCATTTATTATTACGAAATAGAACGAATTTATTAGCAAGTGTGAACATAGGTATAATGCATTGTTTGCATGCATAATTCAGCAATTTTATTTCCCCTTTGCAAGACTAGACACTTTTGGTGATGAGTAGGTTCAAAAGAATATTGGCTGCGCTTAGTTTTAATTAAACCTCTTATGCATTATTAGATATTCCGGATTCGATAAAAAAAAACACGTTAACCAGTACGTGATCAAAAATACTCAGACATTTTCGTATTTCTGCACTTTGAAAAAAAAATCTAGAAAGGTTTGAGGAATTGTCAAATTAATTGAGTCAACAATATGAATTCAAATATTTTCCTTTTGTTTTAAAAGAAATAAGCTTTTAAGCCACAGTATAAATTTTTTTGTACTTTTGAGTTTAATTAATAGATAAGATAGACTTTTTAAAAAGAAATAAAGGTCATATGAAGAGACTGCAACCACCAAATAGTTGTTTTTATGAAAATATTAGTATTATTGTTATCCAGATAATATTTTCTTTTCTAAATCAATGTGGATTGGGAAAAAGTGCACGAGACTTTTATATGTCAATTTTTGAAATGAATTGCGTGAAAAATAAACAAATTTATTATTTATTAGAAAATTGTGTTCTATATTTGACGACTCTTGATGATAATTAACCAATTACAATCTGCAATAATTAACCAGCTGAAGACTCTCCGTATGTGTGGTGATTGGCGCACGTATAAATCTGTTGTGGTCACAAAGTCCTCCATGTTGAGAGTAATACCATTGGAGATACTGGAACAGGGGGGGGATCGTTCTCTGATTCAGGTCTAAATCACGATCTGTGGATGAGTGAATGAAATGCACGAATGAAGTCCGTCCAGTAAAAAGGGTTGTGACGTGTGAGTAGCTAATTCGTACTCTTGGTCCTAGATGGCGCTACGGAAAAACAAAAGATGCACCCTTGGCTTAAAACCACTGACTTATAAAGTCAGTGGGCTTGTTTATGACAAGTGCCATTAGAAACAACAACAACAATAATTAACCATCATGATCCTCCTTCGACTTCAAATATTACAATAATATGATATTTTACTTTCTCGTATTAGAAGTATACAAAGAGAAGAATTTTAATCATCAAAAAATTGGAACATGAGATTTTGAATAATCACCAAGTTTCTGATCTCCCTGAATTCAAAACTCTCTTTCTTTCTGTCTGTAAACAAGATGACTCAAAAACGCTTTCATCAAAATGGATGAGCTTGATACATGTTCACTATTTTAAATTTGTGGAATTCCATCGAATATTAAAAGGAATCATCCAGAGGCAGTTTTTCTACTCAAATATATATTGGCACAATAATTACAAAATGAAGTGAGTGAAAAGGATAAAACTTAATACACAAATTTAGCATCGAAATTGTAAATATATATCAAATTTGAAAAAACATAAATCGTGTGTTTGACCTTTTGCCGATCAGTACTTTCGCAAGTTAGTTAAGCCTGTTCAATCAAAAACGTAATGATTTAAACATATGATTGTCAATTGTCAAATTCTGGTTTCAGTTGGTCGAAAAAAAAAGGGTCCAAAGTACACTTTTGGTTTTCTTGCACAAAACTTTTTAACAACATTCAAATAAATAATCGCCAAGAAAACTCGCCAAAATCGCATTCTAACAGACACTTTCTCAATAATTGTTCTACAATGTCATATGGTTAATAATACACATTAATTAGATAATATGTATTTTTAAATATTAATTTGATAGTATTAATGTTGGTAAACCTCTCCCGATTGTTGTATTTGCCTATATAGTGTAGAAAATAGAATAGTTTAAGATTTTATTATTATATTAAATTGAATATTTTCTACTGATTCATTGAATGCAAAATTTGGCACATATATAATTTATTTGTCAAAGATGCATAACAAAATTTATCCATCAAGCCTATTTCTCGTTTTTCACTTTTCGTGTTCAGATGCAGAAAAATTATTAAACCAAAAGACAGCAAATTTGCAAATAGTTTTGAACCAAAGAATGATACAGATATAGATTTATGTTGATAAAGCCATGCTCTAAATATCATTTAATTTGGCGCATGGCGTTTTTGAATGATAATATTCGCATGCACATGGATGTAGAGAAAATACAGTTTCTTTGACAGATGCTGTTCTAAATACTGATATGGTTCTATAACTTTGATCTATAGAAAACATACCTAATAGTATTCATCTAGACTTTCCACTTTGAACATATCTATTTCCAAGACAGACAAGTCAAATATAAAAATTATTTTTTTGGAACGCCGGAAAGTTTGAGAACATATAATCCTTAAAATATTCTTGAACATTTTAATATTTTTATTGATTTAAATAAATTCGACTATAATATGGAAAAGTAAGAAATTGTTATATTTTTATGGTGATTATTTCTCTCCTCTAATAATAAAAGAGAATACTTGTGTATGCATTGGCACTGTACAAACCAGAATGTTGGACCTAGAAAGAAAGAAATTTATATAATCTATTTCTAAATTTCTTCTAAAATTCCCCGAGAAAAGTCTCAAGACTAAAATAAAAGGATAAGACGTCAGCCAGATCGAAATCTTACTTTTCTCTGAAAGAAAGCTTAAAATAAGTTTTGGAAGGTTCTTAGAAATCCCAAGACCGCAGTTTGATTCCAAATCTAATTCTGCATTGTATTTTTTTCTTAGAAATTTTCTCAGATTGAATTTCTGAATTTACTTTCTTAAATTGTAAGTTTAATGCCATGTAAAAATGGATTTTTTTAAAGAAAGAAACTATTTTTTTCTGAACAAATCAAAAATGCGCATGCTCTTTACATTACTAGAATGTTATTTGTAAAATTGTTTCTTATATTATTTAAAACTGCTATGATTTTATTTATAGATTTTACAAATTGCCTAAGGTAACACTTTTATTAAATAATTAGTAAGTTGAAACCGCTTACTAACTTTGTCATTTAATTTTTTAAAGATACAATACATAATAATGCACATACAGATACAAAGTACAAAAATTTGCAATGATTATTAGGACAATTTTTAATACTTAGTTCTTTATTTTCCAATGAATTTTTGATTGCGAAATATGTTATGTGTCCGAAGAAAGAGGGTTTTTTTTTTTTGCTTATTTGATAGCAAATCTTGCTTCGCAGTAATAGAAATCAGTGGATTCGCCATCTTATGAACCATGAAATACATTGAACAGAAACTATATCATAACGCGAAGGAAGTGAATATAATTTCTCAGTATGGTTTTTATTTTGAATTTTTGAAAAATAAAAAAAAATTTAAATTCCAACATAATTAAGTTTAAATAAAATTTCTGAAAAATAAAAAACATCAAATAAATAGAATATAAAAATTGTTAAGTATTTCATGAAGAAAGTTTGAATTCAGTTTATGTTTTTATATTGAAGGAAATGATTTTAACCGTTCTTCTGTAATTTATCTCTGAATTCAATGTAAGGTTCTTTATGCCGTCCAAAGCTTTATTCATAATTTATCCAAGCACAAATATATATACACTCCGAATATATATACATTCCGAAATCATAATCAGTTATGACTGATACGTCTACATATTGATATTTCATTCAAGTTTTAAAGAACGAAACATATAGAATCTTTAGCGCAGTTATTTGAACAATTCATAATAAAAGCTTTGATAAAAGATTCTTACACCAGTTTTTTAAAATCTTTTAAACACATATTAATAAATAATATTTATTTGAATTTAGATTCGAATTCAGATTAGATCTAGAATTACTAAATTTGCCAGGTAGTTACTTTTTGGGTTCTAAGAATTTTCTAACAAAAGAATCTGTCAAAATTTTTATTGAAATTCTTACTTAATGAATTAATTGATATTTTAATTTGTAACCTTCAATAACTTCGATGCAAATTTTCACACAACAATTATTTTTGCATTTTATAACATTCTTCGAAAAGACTTTGCAGAAAAATTATAATATCTCCCATTTAGTTTTAAATTAAATATTTGTTAAAATTATTAAAAATTTTTTTTGTAAGTTCAAAATTCTTAGTGGACTTTCGAATTTCTTTCTTAATGAACGTTCTAAAAGGACTGAATGAAAGAAAGCTGTACTGGACAAAATAAACAGACAATGCGATTTTCTATTAGACGCAGCTCACATATAACAAAAACTATAAATGGCATAATACGATTCTGAATTTCGTTGATTTTATTCATTTATTCTTAAAATTTTCTTTTCCATCATTTCACAGTTTTCAAAGAAATTTCAATTAATTTTTAAATCTAAAATACAAATCACAAATCTTCCTGTTCGTGAGCAGCCATATTTAATTTTGTAAACATTTCAATGGACCCACTTCTCAAACGAAAGATACATATATAGTTACACGATTCTTTTATAAAGTAGAGAAGAATGTACCGATTAAAAATACAAAAACAAAACAAGATTTCGAAATAAAATCCATTGTAGTCAAATCATTTCGGATCAAGGCAAATTCATTGAGTTTTAAGGATTTTAGGTGTCAAGCGATACTTAATTTCTAAACCCGCATGCATCAGATGCTCATCTAACCTGCAAATCTTCTTCAAGTGCATTTTTTTGGAACATAAAAATCAGCCAGCAGAATTTTTAAGACAAGTAATTTTATCATTAAAGCAACATGAATTCTGCCTACCAGTCTCATCATCTGCATCTGATGAAGCTATAAATTTCACTTTTATATTTGTACTTTTCTCCTTTTCAGAACTCTCGTATGGAATTCCAAAAGTGATATAAGAAAATCGCAACATTTATACGATATAAATCTCAACTTTTGGTTAAGCTAAAGTTCTAAATAACTTCTAGAAACCTCCAGAAGATTTAGATTTGGAAACAAGAGTCGATGATTTATGCTGTTATTTTTGTGCAAATTTTTCTTTAAATATTTTTCTGTTTTACATTTTAGGAATTGAGAAAATTTTTTCCTCGATTCATATTGTTAAACCATTTATTTAGAGTCATGAAAGGTAATACCTGACTTTAATCAATGTTCAAATTACCTGCTGGTGACAGTAAACAACACCTGTAAAAAATTTCGACACTTCATTGGGAATACTTATAGATTTAAAAAAAAATACTAAATAAATATTATTAATTTTCATCAATAATTTGATATGGTGTATATAGGAGACACTAAATTTCTATTAAAACAAAGAAATGAAAGTTTTAGTCGTTTGTTTAATAATTATTTTAAAATAGAAACAAAATCTGTTATTCAGAATTCGCCCTGGACCTGAAGAGATTATTCTTTAAAACTAATATGAATTTCTTTCTATATTACTTATACTGAAATAGTTTCATAATATATTCCCAATTTTTACGAAATTGAGATGATATTTTATCATTGACTGCTTTTTAAAAAAGATTATGCGATTATTGAGAAATATTTATAATGTTATAACTTGTACATCTATGAGCCGTATATAGGAGTATTTGGCACTTATATTTTGGTAAAAAATCATTGGTAATATAGTATTATTATTATTTGCATGTAACGAATTCTTAAATGAAAAATGTATGGAAAACACCGAAGAAAAAGTGAACGAAACGATTCCACTTATAACACTTTTTGCAGTCTGTGATTGTGATAATCTCACCATTTTTTAAATCAGTACCCAAAAAGAAATAAATAAAATAAAAATAATAAAATAAGTCATAAAGATTAAAAAAAAGTAACAGCTGATACAATTTTTACTTAAAAATTTTAAAACACTAAGAATAATGTAAGCATAAAAATATTGTATAATTAGAGTCATTAGAATAAAGAATATGTAGTTCCGGTATTTGCTCTATCACGACCTTTGCCAAAAAAGGTAAAGTCGCCAATCATTTTGCCGAAACATTGTCGTCTTATGTATGATGAAACTTGGCGATTTTGACGTAACCTGAAAATGACCAAGTAAACCTGTAAAGGAAACTGCTTTTAAGAAATCTTGGCATAATATATTAAATGGAGCATAGAGATCGTGACTTAATTCAAAAATCGCTAAGTAAGCCCATCATGTGGCCTTCTTGACGTAATCCGAAATGATCCGCAAGTAAATCTGAGAAAGCAACTATCTTGGCATGCCATGTAGAAAGAACCTGGTGATCTTCGGCCTAAGCTAAGAATCGCCAAGTAGACTCAGTATCATCGTGATCTTGGTGAAAATAAATCGGGAACGTTAAAATAAACAGGTACAGTTATTTTCTCTGCGAATGTTATTTCTTATACCATCATTAAGCTATTAAGACATGATAGGCTTGAAGAAATAATGTGTATATACAGAAAAGTATAAACAGAATAAAGAAGAAATTGTAGAAAAATACAAATAACTGAAAAAAAAAGCATTTGAGATTTTTTTTAAATATTATTTTCTTTTATATCGAATATTAACAAATGAAAAGGGAAAACAACTATAGCATAAAAAAAATCCTCTTATGCCAAACATTCGCCTCGTATAATATACGAATATCTAAAGACGTTTTAATAAAAATTTCTTTATTTGAAATAAAAATTAACTCTTAAAAGAGACTATTGTACCAACGACAGAGTTTCTCTTGAATTACTAGTCATCATTTCCGTAGAGACTGCCAGAGTAAATGCTAGTTGAGCTATCTCAAGTAATACTTACAAGTAGTTATTAGAAACCTGTTTTTATTTATCATTCAGATCTTGCATATGAATGTAGCTATGGAATAGCCTTTTCTATTAAAATATAAAATTTTTAAGAATTATTTTATTTATATTCAAGCATTCAAAATCATTTGATTACCTCTACTATATTCAAGATTAAGCAGTATAATTGGATAGGTAAACCTACATGCTGTTTAAAATTTCGAATAAAACATTCTCCCGTCTTAGAATTGTAAACTATCTCATCTTTTTTAATGCGTTACAAACATATTCTGTACATCCGTCTTGATGTAAACAAATTTTGAGGTGTATATAACGTTAACTATCGTGGTCTTTCTGAGGTATAATATCAGGTCATTGAAAAAGGCGAGAAGGAGAAATAAAAATACTAATCTTGCTAAGATAAAAAAAAAGCAAATACGTATGCGTGTGGTGATAGAAAAGAAAAATTTGGGGTAAAGATACTTAAGAACTAAATTTGTAAAAGTAATTCGTTATCCGTCGACTTTTGGCAAATCTTAGAAAGAGAACTTCAAATACGAGAGGTGTCCAGAAATTAAGTTCCGTTATTCAATTAAAAAAAGAAAGTGATTATTAAGAAAACATTATTATTGCATAAAGAAGTGCAATACTTAGGCTTTTTTTCAACATAGTTGCCACCCTCCGTGCCTCCGTCGTCTTTCACTGGGGAGCACCTCAGATATGAGACTAAGAAGCTTCCAACATGGTGATTGGTTTTATCTCAGGTGGGTACAGAAATCTCCTATCGATGGTGGGGGTCGGCTATCTCCTATCGATGAAGGGACGTGCTTCCTACGAGAAGGGTTGTATTTTGACCGGTGATGGTCCTTAGACCCAACCTCAGTTCCTGTCGGTGCTGTAGCGGCATTTTGGTCAGTCAGATTAAATCAGTGTGCCTAAGTGGCTGGTCAGTATGACCATTTGTAGTGATATACTACAGTAGAAAAAAATGCTGCCTTAGGTGATTAAGTGAACGAAAAATTTGTATAAAATGCGTTGACGATATCGTAATGGCGAATTTTCAGTTCTCCTTAATTCTCTTTAACAAATGATTATCGATGTGCATCAAATCATCATGAATCATAGAAAGTCATCTAATTCGTTCTTCATATGAACATTTTATCATATTTCTTAGAAACTTCGAACCTATCACTCTACCTACGAGTCACTCACCACGTTTAATTCATAAATTTTACGAATTTATCTGAGAATTTTGATTAGTTTATTGTTCCAAGCATTAAAAATGCAGAAGATAGCATGCGCCGAGTAATCCATTTCAAATAATACCATCAGCAAAGTAAATACAAGCTGAAATCACGAATACAGCATTACCACAATATAAAGTGGAAACAAAGCTTAGTCTCTGGATACCCATTGTATAATATTCGATATCACACTAAAAAATGTCTTTTAGGAAAAGAAAGACTTTCTTTACAAGAGTATATAAACAAAGTGGCTGTCAAGAATTATGATTGGCAAAGGAAGTTAGGAATTTGGCTTATAAATTTGCAGTAGCCAATAATAAAATTCAACTTGCCGTGCAGAACAAAGAAATACAGTAAGAGGAGAATAGTCTTGATTATTCATGAAATTGCACTCTGTAAAATCATCTTATAAGAAATCAGAAAAGGCAAGTTTCTCAAAGGCAACAGCTTTGAATCCTATCAATGTTGATCAATCTTTTTTCAAATCAAAATTTAATCTGTTCAGTCACAAGTTGTGTTTATATTGTCATGATCAGTGTGTCCATGCAGTCAAATATGATCCAGGTCGCTACGTTATTGCACAACCTACAACAAAATTTTTCATTTTACGGAGCATAGCGTAGGAAGTTATCGATCTGATTTCAAAATATTGCCCAAACTAAGAGCTCTGCGGTACGATTAATGAAGATTTTGAAACTTTCACAAGAATGAAAGAAGAACATCATCATTACTTAGAATGACATTAAATGTCATTCTTTCCTCAAAAATTTACATTCTTTTTTTATATTTTCCCTACTTCTTTACATTTTGAAGGAATTTCTTAATTTTCACTCTAATTCTTACCAGGTTGGTTCTTTCCCGATGATTTGGTAATAATATCATCAATGCATATGTAAACTATCTAATATGCTCTAGAACTACACTGGTGTGCAAAACTTAAGAAACAGGTATGTTTTTTGCCATAACTTCACGAGAAATCATCTGAGAGACATGAAATTCAGAAGTGAGATACAGCATTTTGTTCTGAAAGAATGACGACAGCATAGTTGCGCAGAAATGAATACAATGCATCAGTATGGAATAAACAAAAAAAGGCTTTATTGAACTCATAGTATCGTTACACATGATTGTCTGTCCAAGAGGAAGAACAGCAAGCAGATGTTCCTTAGTAGGGGATATGCCCTCCCCTTACTGCAATGGTTGCTTCGCACCGTCTCCCCATACTCAGCACCAGATTGTCCAACAGTTCTTGAGGTAAGAGTACCCATTCCTCAATCAGCATCTGTTTAAGTTGTCGGGTGTTCCCAGGAGGATGTAATCGGGCCGCAAGGCGTCTCCCCAAAGCATCCCAAACATGTTCTGTCGGATATAAATCAGGGGAGCACGCCGGCCAATCCATTCGAGTGATATCTTCACTTTCCAGGAGCTACTCAACAGCATGAGTCCTGTGTGGCCGTGCATTGTCATCCATAAAAACGAAGTCTGATCCAATGGCACCTCGGAACAGACGCACATGGGGAAGGATCACATCCTGACAATAGCGATCTCCAGTTAAAAAACCTCTGTCGAAAACGTGGAGTTCAGTCTGCCCATTCATCATAATGCCTTCCCAGACGACAATTCCAGGACCACCGAAACGGTCTCTTTCCGTGATGTTACAAGCGATTCCCAACGCCAGTTGATTTGGAGAGAGGTCGGGACACGGTTTCATCCCAGTAACATCACGGAAAGAGACCGTTTCGGTGGTCCTGGAGTTGTCGTCTGGGGAGGCATTATGATGAACGGGCGGACTGAGCTCCACGTTTTCGATAGAGGTTCTGTAACTGGAGATCGCTATTGTCAGGAGGTGATCCTTCCCCATGTACGTCTGTTCCGAGGTGCCATTGGATCACACTTCGTTTTTATGGATGACAATGCACGGCCACACAGGACTCATGCTGTTGAGGAGCTCCTGGAAAGTGAAGATATCACTCGAATGGATAGGCCGGCGTGCTCCCCTGATTTAAATCCGATAGAACATGTGTGGGATGCTTTGGGGAGACGCCTTGCGGCACGATTACATCCTCCTGGGAACACCCGACAACTTAAACAGATGCTCATTGAGGAATGGGCACTCTTACCTCAAGAACTGTTGGACAATCTGGTGCTGAGTATGGGGAGACGGTACGAAGCAACCATTACAGTAAGGGGAGGGCATATCCCCTACTAAGGAACATCTGCTTGCTGTTCTTCCTCTTGGACAGACAATCATGTGTAACGATACTATGAGTTCAATAAAGCCTTTTTTTGTTTGATTCCATACTGTATGCATTGTATTCATTTCTGCGCAACTATGCTTTCGTCATTCTTTCAGAACAAAATGCTGTATCTCATTTCTGAATTTCATGTCTCTCAGATGATTTCTCGTGAAGTTATGGCAAAAAACATACCTGTTGCTTAAGTTTTGCACGCCAGTGTATATTGAGTATTCGATAATCTGTATTTATATTAAAGATGCACTATGTTTTTTTTTTTTTTTTTTTTTTTTTTTTTTTCAAATTCCGATGGGCCAGAAAGGAAAAAAAATCAAGAGTAATAACCAAAAAGAATTTATTACCAATATGATTCCTTTACAATTCAATCTCTGTCTATACAGTTCTTTTTCATATCGTCAAAAATGTATTGGAATGTAATATCCTTTGCCATATCGATTACCATTTCGAAAAATGTTGCATTAGTATTGTGAGATGGAAACTCCCCTTTGAAAATCCTCTTCAGTGTTTTTTCTTTTAAGTAAAGAGTATGAAGCATAAACTTCTAAGCATTCATCTTTCACAGGACAAATTTTAATATATCTTTGGCTAACCCTTTGTCTGAAATTCCAGTATTCCACACTTTTTTTGAACGTTTCGATATCGTTGAGCATGATATCTTCTATTGTCTAGAGTCTTTGTTCCTCTTCACGGAGAATGCGTCTTAGAGCCGATTGATTTTTATGCTTTATCTGAATTGAAAGACTGACTATCATACCAGAATAATATTTATAGATGAATGAAAACCTCCAAAGGAGGATTAAGGTTCATCTAACTTTACTTACAGAACAGTTTTCAAATAGGGGATCAGAATCCTTCTCCTTTAATATGATAAATGCCTGAGACTTTATGGCATTTATATAGAAACGTAATCATAATTGCATATAACATTTGGTAATAAATTTATTTCATTCTCTATTCATTACCTTTTTATAGCCACCAGAACTTGTAAAAAAACGACCTCCGATCTTACTGATTCCTTTTAACAACAGAGGAAAAAATGCAGCGTTTTGACTTGACTTAAACGAAGAGGAAGGAAAAAAAAATATATCGGTCATCTTCCAGTCTAAAAAGTATATTTAGGCAATTTATATAGAAAATCTCGAATATAATCAACTATCTAACATTCACATCTTAAATTCATAAGCAGTTTAACCGCATACCCATTTCAATTGCAAATAGCCTCCAACTGCCTTTTGTAGACTATAATATTAGTAGACTTAATTTTCATGCTGGATTACTTTACTTGATATACAACAAGAACTTCTGACCCAGTTTCTTAACAAAATGGATCTCGTCCTCTTTATCTGGCGATATAAAATATACAAATTGTGGAAAAACAACTAATATAATTTATAGAGTCTGGCAATGATGCCAAGACACAGAATTCAAAACAATAAATTTCCATTTTCTTTTCTTTTTTTCTTTATTTATTCCATGGAGGTTCAAATGTGAAATAAGAGAATGAAAAGTCTCTGCAAGATAAAAACCTTTACTTTAAACAAAAGTAAATTCTTAGTGCAGAAAAAGATTTAGAATCGGAGGAAGAAATCGCAGAAGCTCTGTTCTTCTAACTCCTTTGTTTGAAATCTGAAATTTAACGACACTAAATGGTGGAGCTGACATTGTTAAGCTAGTTTATACTCACGTTTCACGTCGTTCACTTAAACAGGAAAAAAGGCCCTTTTGTAAAAGAAATATTGCTACCAATTTAAAATAGACTAGGGTGTTTTTTTCACTTCAAATCAAATGCCAAACATAAGGAAACGATTTTCATGTTTGCTTACTTTATTCTTTTAAAATTGCTTTCTTTCTTTTTTTTATTTATTTATGCTATTTGTAAAATATCTGATTTAAAAAAAAGTTCTTTTGTTTATGTGTTTAAGCACTCTACATATCAGACCATTAGATATAGAACAACCAAATACAGTACAGATATACTAAAAAAAGTGAATTTGGATCATTAAAGGATTTTTAAAATTATAATGTATAAAATATTAATGAAAACATTATTTTACCCGGTCATAAATCTCGGAAATATTATACTATATATTTGATATTTGCATGTTTTTTTAAATTTTGACATTCAATTTTTTTTATTGTTAGTAATGGAAATTATCATGTCTACGAAATTTCAATCATATTCATTATTTTATCACATATGCAGCGAATGATTCTCTCTCTGTGTTGAAAGTTAAGAAAATAAATTCTGCTAATCGTCTGAATATTGAGAATGTTAACATGTTTTAACTATGTTTCTTATATGGAAATTCAGAAAGTTAAATTTTATTACCAAAATATATAACATGCAATTTGCAATGTATTTCCCAGAAATTTCGTAATAGCACTCGCCGTAATTAGGCAAACTTCCTTTGTTGAAATAATTTTGTCATTCACTTTAGGCACGAGATATTTAATTAAAAAAACATAATAAATATTCCTACGTACAAGCTGTTTGCCAAAGGTAGTTAGTCATTTATATGTGTGAGATGTCCCAAAAGGTTATTTACAAACTTTAAGTCACACATACAGAAACGAATATGCCTATGAATTCATTAAAGAAAAAGGAATAATATGGTTCAGCATAGACTTTGTGGAACGTGTTTTCAGAATTGCTTGTACCGCGTTATAAGTCATCTCTATGGGGTATTTTTTCGAAAGCAAGAAGAGCTATGTTTTGAGTATTTAAAGTGAGGGTCTAACAATATATACACACTTATAACAACAATATATACACACTTTGCATGATTTTATTCACGCCTTTGTACTTATTTTAAGAATCTGTATGCCATTAAATTTGTGTTATATGTATTAACTAGCGTATCTGTTTCTTATAAAATTATAAAATCCTTCAATGTTGCTTTGGTAAGCATTCTCATACCCTGTCGGGAAAAAAAAAGACTTATGTTCTGCATATATACTCATAAAATTTGTAAACGACTGAGTGGGAGACAAACAATAACAAAAAAACCGTAGAGCTCTGCATGTTTGATAAAGTTACAGATGGCAACATCCGAAGTTTCCTTAAATACCCAGTGTAAGCGTCGTAGTTAAATGTAAAACTGCATACGCAAAGTACTTAGGCAAAAGAATTTCATATACCTTCATTCTTATGTAAACTACTACCACTATAAAACCTCCATCAACCACATATTAACTATAGAAATATGAAATATTTTTTTTTCTCAGAAAACGAAATTCTATAAGAAATTTTGAACTCATTCAGCCAGTAATTATTTACGCAGAAGTTGCCTAAACTTCTCCTGTTTAATTTGTAAAAACCTGTATACTAATTTAATCCAATTGAACAAATACCTCTGGAAAATTAATTTGATTTCGTAGAGACATTCAAAATTATCGTATATTATCTAAAGTTCTTAGAAGAATTTTAAGATTTAAGTAAAACATATTGAAATAAAAAAATTGGAAAAAAAAATATGTGTAATAGATTCTAAGATGGGGAAACTACAGGGATTATTTTTGTGAATATACTTATAGAAAGAAATATATATACTTAAAAAATATACAACCAAGTTTCAGTGAAATAAAAAATTTCTGTAAAGCAACAACTCATTTGTAGGAATAACAACATACGATATCGCTTTGAGCGTTAAATTCATTGAACACGTATCCAAAGTTTTGTGGTTCATTTTACATTCGCTTTGCAGCTACTGATGTCATAGCACGAGCGACTATAAACCTATGCATACAGTTAGCCTTTTTTTGATATTCTCAATTAATATTTCATTAAATATATATTGATATCCTTTTTTTTTAATGTGTTCTTTGATCGGTAGCGATCGTCTTTAGCATTTGATATCCATCGTTTCTATTATGTAAATGATTTCCAACTTTAATCTTGAATACTTTAGAGAAAATCCTGTGCATATTTCAAACACCCTGTATAATGTATACAGTGGTACGATTTCCGCAGTTCTCCATTGATTACAAATCAAAAAGACAAGCTCTATCCCTGAGTAGTGCAGAAATAATTTTGAAATCAGATTTTTATCAAATAAAATATAATTAACTCATTCTATAGCTTCTTCATCAATTCTAATAGAAGCGTAATAACTAATTTTTAAGACATTATAAATACGCATATATTTCTAAATGGAATAAAAGGGTTTTAATTAAATTAAAGAATTCTATTTTACGTTATTTGTGTCAATGAACAAAAAACCGTTGTTATTTGAGTCAATTCTGGAAAAAAATTGAGGATTTTTTTTATATAATATTCCAATCTTGTTAATCGTAGTCGATACAAATTTCTTGACACATTAATTTTTTTAAAATAAAAAAAAATGCTCTATAATGCTGCCACTAAAACTGATTGAGTTATGA
>JAPMOR010027002.1:0-20904 GCA_026543865.1 Argiope aurantia
TTTTTTTGCATAAATTTTTTGAATAAAAATTGAAAACAATAGCAAAAAAAAGAATGAGGCAATTATACTTTTATATCATACATTAATATATTTGCTTTCATTTGCCCAATTTAAATTTATAATATTATACTTGTAAGAAAATATAAATGGTGCATTTCATTGATTGATGATGTTTAATATTATTTTACATCTTTATTTACTCCATCTGCATTTTACTTTTTTTTCCTATCAATTTCAATATGATTTCCCAATGAACTAAAAACAATTTATCTTGTAAAATACCTTTTCTACTAGGAAATTCAGTAAAAACTGTGGCAAGTTTGTTGTCGCAGGTGAAACTTTTCTTAAGAAAATAAAAGTAACATTTATTTTGATCTTAAACGAATAGAGCGGAGACAATATAAGTATTATACAAATGCAATATCTCGAACTTTAAAAAAAAAGATAGGAATTTCTCTTATTTATGACATTTTTCTCCACTTTATTAATTCAAAATCTTATCTAATCTAATTGCGATAACATCACGTTATTATAAGGTTTTTCAATATATCGAGCAAACATTGTGGAGATTTTGTAGCAATATCTTATGCGAATAGAAACTTGCCTGTTATAATTTAACATAATAAATCTCAAAAACATATTAAATAACAAAATAAAAAGTTTAAATAAATATATGATTTACGTTCATTATTATTTTTTTCATTGATTTCATTTATAAAGTTTAAAATTAGTATTATTTCAAAATGCCATTATCAAACGCAGTTTACAAAATCTTCTTTATTTTATCCGTAACACTGCATATAAAAAAATTCAATATCTTGAAGCAGTTCATGATTGCTTTCCTCAAATAGAAAATGTCTGACTGTAAATCGAAAGGCAAACGCAATTATGATAAACTGCTGTAATTTTTAATCTGTTTATTTTGCGTTTATAAAAATTTATAAGACATGACTATTTTCATTATTAAAGTTAAAAAGAAAATCATATTTAAAAAAATAATGTCTAACAAACTATACTATTGGTGACAAAAAGAATATTTATTAATATTAATATGTCTAGGAAATCGATTAGATGTGTTTCACACATTACAATTAAATAAATAATACATTTCTAATCGTTTGGATATTATTTCGAAAATCAATAATATATTTCTAATAAGAAATTATTTTCGTGCAAATAAAATGATTATCCAAGGTGATCAAAATTAAAACACCCCTCCTCTGAGTTCTCTAAAGTGAATTACACAGTATAAACGTTTCAAAACTGGTGTACATACTATTCAAGAGACAGATTACGCGATAAAAAATAGTTCCAGAAGCACCGACAGATGCTCTGTGCAACAAAAAAAAATACACATTTGTAAGGCATTTTATTTACAGTTACAATAACAGTTTAATTTTCTTCACTTTTTTATCTTATTTATTTTCTTATCTGCAATAGAAATTATAAAGGAAAAAGTTCATAACGCACGTCTTTCTTTTTCTTTCTTTCTTTTTTTGTGTGTCATTATTTGTGTTTTTTCAGCATATTTTCTTTTGGACACCTCCATCTGTCGGTGTTTCTGGAACTATTTTTTTTCGGGCTATCCGTCTCCTCCTTCTTGAATAGTATGTTCACCAATTTTGAAAATATAGAGAGGGCAGAGTAGGTGTGTTTTAAGTTTGGTCACCTTGTATATTCAATGGATCATAAAGAGGTTAGCAAAAATGACACTATAATGCCTTCCACATTCAACAAACATGATTTGAAATCAGTTGCTTTGGAAGACTGCTTCAGTGTTTCAACATATTAATATCAATTATTAAATTTTGTACTTACCATGTCAGAAGATTTATTGTTTTATTCCTAAAACCCTAGACATATTTTTTGAGAATGAAAAAATAAACGATAGAAGTAAAATTTATTTACTTTCTTTCAAAACAAAACAATAAAGCATTGCTGGATCGTAAAATATAAAATCGAGGTAAAAGCGTGGGAAAATTCTGTCTCCTTTTTTTTTCCTTAGGAAACAATGGTTTTAAACTTCTGATCGAGCTGTAAAGCATATCTATGTTAATGATTTATTATTACTTATCAAAAAATAAATATTTATTCCGTTTTAATGTTTAAAACTGTGAGTAGTATAAACAGAAAAATAACGGAATTTTCTGAATATGTGGAGGAGTTTACTGAATTATTTAAAAACCACTTCATTCCGTCCTGTTATGAAATTATTTTTACTCCACCCTAATTTACCTGAATTTGAGTAATGATCCCGCTAGAAATCTGAAACATTCCAGAATCTCTTCATTTCCCCTCAGAAGGTGGTCTTCCTAAAAATATGGCAAAGTATCAAAATAGCAAGAGACAGGAAAGAATTGATGTTTTAATTTCCTCTTACTCTGCTTGAGAGAAATGTAAAAATAATAGAGTAATAATAAATGTAAAGAATAGAGTCTCCTTTTTCTATGCCGCCTAATTCTTGATATTTTCTAAACGAAAGTATTTTTTCCTTGCAAGTTTGTGTTTTAAGTAGTAAAAAAATTGCGTAAAATAGCAAAAATAAGTTAAATAGTAAAACATTCTTACAGAATCTATTCAAAAAATTTTAATCTTTATCCAAACTTATGAAACAGCTTTTAAACTTATTCTTATTCAATTATCATTCTAAATTTCTTCTAACTTTTAAATTCTATTAATTTGAAAATTTTTCTGTTGGAAATATTCTCAGAAGTATTAAAGTAGATTGGACAATAATTGAAAATGGGATCTCTCAACTTATTTATATTTTCGGTAGAATACTGCTTCTGGTAATAAAATTGTTCTTGAGCGATATAATCATTGAAACACACACACACACATACATATATATGCAGAGTGATCAAGAAATAAAAGGAGGTATTCGGAGCCCTATGTACTAGACGAAATATAGCAATATTTGGCCACCATATACATTAAAGTATATGGTTTTGATTTATCGAGGGAAAAAAAATTAGTACACAAAAACTCCGATAGGAGAAATTCTGGCTCTGCGATCGAAAACTTTATTATGTAATTTGCTTAGTTGGGTACTTTGTGACATGACATCGAAGATAAAACGAAGGTTTGCTGGAATTTTAAGTCATTCTACAAGAATTCACCCATCGATTGCGTTGTTGTTACGTAAATACGCCTTATTAGTCAAGCTGTTTTATCAGCGAGATGAAAATGTCAGTGCTGCTCTTTGTGAATACCGGTGGTTAAAATAATTACGTAGAGGACCGATGACCATAACTAACTTACTAAGAATGGTTGAGAGATTTGAAATAACAGGAATTATTAATGTGCAACCAGGCCGAGGAACGAAGGTCAGGTCGAACAAGTTGAAGAAATTGCAACCGCCGTTATGGATCAGGCGAGAGCTAATAAGCAGGATACCAGCAATGCGCATTCAATATCACAACAAACATATATCCCTTTCTCGACGGCGCAGAAGATATTGGGTAAGATCCTGAAATTTCATCAGTATAAGATAACACCCATTAACTGATGACACTGGTCTGAGTCTTGGCAATTTCTGATTGTGAGGTGGTTCTGGTTCACTTGAAAGGCGTTCTATATCAAGGACATATTCCTGACATTCCTACTTTGAAACATCAAATAACGTTACCTGCCAGACGAATAAATTCCGTTATGCTGCGAGCCACCGCTGAAAACCTCGTGTAACGCATGCAGTTATTAGAACATCAAGTTGTTGGTCACCTTCAGCAAATTTGTAAGTTGCTATAATAAAAGTTTTTCATTGGTATTCGATGTGTTGCTATTTACTGTTTCCATTGGCAATTAGTATTCTTTTTTCACACATTATGTGCTTGCAGCGCCAGAATTTCCCTTATCGGCCTTTTTTGGTACTATTTTTTTTGGATAAATCTAAACCGCATACTTTAATGCGTATGGTGGCTAAATTTTGTTATATTTCGACCAGTACATAACTCGCTACAGGGCTTCAAACACTCTTTATATTTCTTGATCACCCTGTATTTGTTAAAGTAATGTTTAAAAAAACCCTTCATCATATTAAAGATTTCCAATAATGGATATTTCATGTAGCTTTTTTGCCACATATATTTTTATACTAATGCTATTTCTGATACTGCTTTTTTAGAATGTATATCCTTTTTCTTTACATTTTGTTCAGGTTCAGCATTTTTGTCATTTTCTTTAAATTAATAACATGCTTATTTAAATGGCATGAATGGAATAAAAACACAATTAGAAATATATGAAATGAAATTGAATGAACCTATTTTATCGAAAAGAATCATACAAAACCAACATTTACCATGGGTGTTTCAAAGTTTTCTTAGAACGCTTTATATTCCTAGAAAAAAGAATCTAAAGAATGTAATATATGAGTATGAGAATCGTGCTTAGAATACTAAAGAGAGAATATGTTTGATAAATATTTTAAGTCAATATTAAAACGCGTTCATAATATTCTAATATTTTCGAGAAGTCAGATAGAGCTTTATTTGAGAATATATTTGATCAGAATGCTGCTTTTTAAAAAAAAATTTGTCAATGTACACTCTTTTGTTTTCCCCTTTATTTTCTTTGAATTTTCTTTACTCTTTATGTAAGGTTTTTATGCTTGATCCGATTTAAGTATTTTATTTATGCTTTACGCTTAAAAAATCGTTTTTTCCTTATACATTTTTTGTGCTTTGTGATATTTAAATTATAGTATGATTTAAAAATTTTGAGCACAACTGCTTATCAGTTTTGCCCGGGTATCTCTCAGATATTTATTTAGCTTCCTGATTTTGAACTTTTTTTTTATCGGTCTTGTATTATTTTTTAAATCAATTTTTGTGTGTAATGCCCAATTTTCAGTTTTCATTTTTGAATTATGAATTATTTTTGTCTATTATTAATTTGCTTTTCATATCATAATATTATATGGAAAATCTTTATTAAATATACATTCAATCGTTCCGATATATTTAAATGAGAAATTATGATATTTACGTTTTATGGCTGCTTACGATCTTAATCCATGACCTTAGAATTTTACCAAGGTCGTCTTCATTATATAATCTTCACTAACTATTTGCTTGGTGATTAATTCGGGAGTTGCTAAGACACGTAAATATTGTGATTATTATCGTCAACAAGTACTTCATATATTTGTTTGCAATGCTTGATCTTAATTCATTTTATTAATATATATAAGGAATTATATTATTATTATTATTAATATAGACATATCATCATATTACTGTTTATAATAGTGCTCTGTTTTGACATTACACAGGACATATTTAGAGGTGTAGCTCGTAATTTTGAAATGTGGTGAAATGACTGATATTATTTTTAATTCATTGCATTTCAGGAAATTTTAATTCATGATGCGTTTCAGGAAATTTTAATTCATGATGCATTTCAGGAAATTTTAATTCATGATGCATTTCAGTAAATTTAGTTTCATTCTAAAAACGAGGAACGTCAACGCAATATTAAAGTCAATTTGAGACGAGTTTTTTATAATATTCAACCTTGATGACGAAGACAATCCCAATGAGTTGACACCCTACTTCAAAACTGCGTCCCACACCATCCAAAGATCTATGATACACGATCAGATTTAACGTATTTACATAGCGCGATATTATGATAATACAAAGGGAATCGGAACATACAACATGAAATCCGAAGTTGTGGCATACAATGTGCCGTACAACGTGTACACTACAACTTCAGTGGCGTACAACATGTACTAAGAACATATATATTTCTGTGTCATCTGGCGCTATCATATCTGATACTATTTAAAAAATAATAGCAATTGGATAAATTCATTTTCCAACAGTATCTTCTGTTCGAGTATTCTGGAATATTGGAAATATTTCAGAAGGAAATATTAAAATCTTGAAATATTCTTAATCTTGAATTATCCTGAAGTGTTTATTGAATCTTGAATTATCCTGAAGTATTTATTGAATCCTGAATTATCCTGAAGTGTTTATTGAATCCTGAATTATCCTGAAATATTTATCGAATTCTGAATTACCCTGAAATATTTAGTGAATCCTGAATAATACTGAATACTAGAAATATTTATTGAATTATATGCCGAAATTTATATTCAAATCTTGAAATATTCTTTTCAGTTTTGTTTTAAATATATTTACCCAGTGCTGACGCTCGGCGTCATATCATTTAATGATTTTTAAGAAACTTTATCCTAACTTAACTAACATTATTTATTTTCACAATCTTCTAACACAAATATTTTTTTAGATTATTTTATTGCATTCGCATTATCTATACACATAAATGATCTTTTTCATTTGATGTAAGCAATAACATTAGGATCTCTATAGAAATATAAATTAATATTTTGATAACTACAGTATGTGTCGTTATGTTTTGAAAGTGTCTTCCATTTTTACAAATACTCGCATTCATATGCGTTTAGTTATCATGGTTTAAGGTCTTAATATTAAGATATATATCAATTTGAAGAAGGTTGAAAATTAATTGCTTGAAAATTAAAAGAAATTAATTGCCATTTACTAGTGAATTTTTTATTTGTGAAATAAATATGAATGACATTGTGATAAAAGTAACACTTTATTACAAATTTCGATTTTAATAATAATGTGTAGTATTTTTTAAATTCTAAGATGAAATTAGTTTCAAAACATTTAAAATGAAATTAAATTTTGTTTGCAGACTAATTTAAGTACAATTGCTATTTTTGAAATAGATCTATATTTTATTAATATAATTATAAGAAAGATCATAATAAATTATATGAGCAAAACTAAAATTATTTAAGAAAGAAGGTTTTCTTTTTGTTATTGGAAACGATTTATTTTCATTGTCTTTTTTTTCTCACTTATTGTACTAAAATGCTCTTAAAGAATCTTTGAAAGTTCAAAATTGCTTGATTTGAATTTTCACAACCAAATTTATCCGGAAAAAAAATCTGTTTAAAACTTATTGTAAGCATAGAATAAAGATGTTCACGGACCGTGAAAAATACGAAATAAATGAGGCGTTTAGAATTACAAACTTGGAAAAAAAAGGCAACTTCTTTGTAGTCATTACTGATAAGTCACCCGAGTGGATGAAATATATGTTAATTGTAGTAAAATGCATGAAAGCATGTCCTCCTTTTTCTACGACATCAACATGAATATTTTAGAAAATAATGTCTTTAAAAAATTAAAAAAGGATAGAATATTATATGGTGCCACTGGAAAAAAATTACACTTTATTTTAAAAATCTAGTAACAAGGAATTGCTTCTGGTAGAGAAAGCATTTTCTTAAAGCTAAGTCAACGAATTAAATTTTTTCTGTGTAGTTCGCTTGTAAAAGTTTAAAAGTATATCATTTTTCTTCTTTGTTTGATGCAATTTGACTTTGTTTTAAATCCGAGAAAATTATTAAAAAGAAATTAAATGGATACAGCCTTATATCATTTAAATTATTTTACTTTTATTTTGTTGTTTGTTCTACAGAAAAGTATACTATAGAAAGTAGATGAAGCAAATAATGTGTATACAATATCAATGCTTTTGTATTTTATACGTTTTTCTACTGAATGCGTTCATTTTTTGAGTTTCTATCTTTAACTATTTTACACTTGATCATACGATAACATTTACATACAATGCCTTATAAAAATTTGATTGTAAAAGTAATCATTTTTCAATAAAATCGACCTAGCTGATATTTCTTCAAAAACAATCTGTTAGTGAAAGAAAATATTTGCTATTTCTTCTTCGAACAAAACCCTAGATTCAGAAAGATTTTTCTAACAGCAGAAGTATACCACTGTCTTTTTATTGAACATAAATATTGATTAGATTCTGTACATTTTTCAGCTTTTGAAGTATCTAAGTGCGATGTAGTGACAACAATAATACTGCTGTATTATATAGAATTAACATTTTGAGTTAATCAATATAGCTTCGTTAAAATACTCAGAGGTAGGCCTTAGTAATTATTTCATCGCATTCCCTTAAATGATGGCCTGAATAATAAATAGTTGAAATATCTGAATTTTTTTCACTTATTTATGTCCTCATTACTCAAAAAAATGTAAAGGAAAATCTTCACCCTTGCAAAAGAAAACACATTTTCCTAACAATACGCAATGATAAAAGAAAAAAGGAATAGAAACGAATGAAATAAATAATTCATTCTTTAGATATTATTTCAAACATTAGTTACTTTCAGTAAATAGTGAATATGTGTTTTTCAAAACAAACCTAAATATCAACCATTTGATTTGATTTGTAACGCTAATTACAGTAAGCAGATTTTTTTTAATTAAAGAAGTATTATGATCAAAACAATATCAAAATCGCAGTTATGACGAGAATAAATCAAAATTTATGAAGAAGTTGAAAAATATTTGAGCACTTTCAAAATCAGAAATCGTAATAATAAAAATTATTATTATTGAAAGGAGTTCTAAAAATTAGTAAGAGTTATTCATTTCACAGATTTATCTTTTCAACTTACAAAAATATTTCGAATTCAGGTAAAACATGTAGAAAAGATACTACTGTATATAATGCCGATATATATTGGAAAAGGAAAATGATTGAAAAAGAGTCAACAAAGAGTTCAAATTTTGAATTATTTTCACTGTAATATAAATTATAATTGAGATATTAAATAAATCAACAATTATATCTAAGGCGCAATAAAATGTATGAAACATCAAACAAACCAATTTCAAAAATTGTCGAGCATAAATGTATGAAAATATGATTCAGACATACTAAATAATGCAGAGATATGTAATGAAAGTAATTTTCAGATCTTTTAAACACAATACTTGGTAAATAATGGCATCTATGTATTTATCGAAAAAAAATATTTTACATAATTTATAACTAGATGTGTTTCACCAGAACAATATAAAATTTTTATTTGATTTCATTGTGTACTTTTAATTTAATTTCATTTTTAAAGTAAAAGATAATAATACACTCCATCAAAATAGAAGGAAAATTTTCAAAATGCGTAAAGAAAAGAATCTATATAGTATTAAATAAAATGTAATATAAATATTTTATATTGCTTTTGAATCAAACCATAAAGATCCTTATCTATGTATGTAGAATTGGTATTATTCCAACACGAATAAATATTTTTAAAAATTAAATTTTTTTTTGAAGAGAAATTTGAATGTTTTTACTAGTATTTCTTTTACTGTGGATAATCATCACAGAACAATATACCAATAAAAATTTTGCTTTCCTAGCATATTTAATTTATGATGTTTAATTGACACATTTATTACAAAAAAAATAACAAAATATCCCCATCCACGATCAAACCCAACACACTTAATGACATTGAATCTCTTACAAAGAAGAAAAAAAAACACTCGCATACATTTTTCACGTTTTTATATCACAAATTATAAGAAAATGTCAATGTCGTGTAGGAGTATTTTAAAAGTTAAATGTGCTAATATACTATTCCAGTTTTCTTATTCGATTTTCCGTTACTTACATACCATTAAGAGAAAAAAGAAAAATCACATGATTAAATTTTAAATATTTTATCATCTTAATTATTCATAGCCAGAATCATGGAGAAAAACTCTTACATTTCAAAAAGGTAGAACTAAATTTTATAAAAATTTAAAAGCTGTTATTTCAACAGACGATAATTATGTTTCTAAATTTCTTTTTTAAAAGCCGCGGAGAAATGCTACGGAGATTATTTTATTTAAAAAAATGGATTTAAATAAATATTACTTTTACTAAGGAATATAACATGAGCTACAGTTAAATCTACTTTTCCTTATATCATCTCTTTCTTTGCATCAAATAATGACACTATTTGCTGAATTTAATATCAAAAGCAAATAAATCTATATATTTGTCTTCTTCAGAATTCCTGCTATTTAGTTTAGATGTGAATTGCACTTTCCTAAAAAATTATACTGTGATATCATATTTACTAATAAGCCCCAAACTTATCATCTTTCTTATAAATGGTCATTTTTAATCAATTTATTATGATTCTGAAAAAGGCTTATGGTATTTATAGCATCTTTATTCCACAGAATCATTAAAATCAATAAGAATAATCTGAGTAACAGTAATTATTTCAGGTTGCATAAAAAAGAACATCATTACATATCAGACATCAATAATTTAATTGACATAATATTAAACAGAATTGAAGGGTTTGCTGCAAAAAGGAGGTAGATCCAATTATTCAAGTTTGTAGAAAATTGTAAAAATCGTTTGAAATTTCTAAATTCCAAATTGTATGAATATTTTCCTTTTGATCAATTTTATTAATGGTTCCTATATATCATAACAGCATTTTCACTCGAAAATATATTTTTCAGTTGATGTGGCACATGTGGGAATGTTGGAGCTACCTCTTTCTTGCAACCAAATAGATAGTATGTCTGCCTCTGTGAAAAATGTTTCACAATAAAAATGAAATTTACTATAATATTATAAATTATTTAAAGTAAACTAACAAAATATAAATAAATTATGCATACAAATAGGCTTTAAAGGCAAAATTTTTTTATTTCCATTAGTCATTGCACTTCCCCCTATGTAATGTCAGACTCATCTGCTGCATCGTCCAGTTGTAGGCCATCGCAGAACTACATATCATTTTGTGAGACGTATTTGCTAGCTAATTTCATTACATTGTTATATTTTGGGCTCTTAAGTGGAGGGGAGTGGGAGTAAGATGGCAAAATCTTGTTTACTATTAAAGGAATAATGTTTTGGATGTTGAATATTCTTGCTGTCTTTTTACAGAGTAGTCGAACACTCTCTACATAATATGTTTCCTGTATTCATTTGGATTTTTCATAAGTAAGAACTCTATATTTCTTTATAAAATACTTTTGTTACCATTAGAAATGATTTAAGGAGTTTTCAGGAGGAAACTTTTTAATAGATGAACGAAATTGAAAATCATTCCTTGAATAACTTTAGTAGCAACAAACTTTTCACTTGTCTTCTCTATGATACCAGTATACTCACGGGGTGTAAAAACTCTTTCTACTTTCCTTGCACGTTTTTCAGTGTTTCCGAAGGCACGATCGGTGGAGGAAAACGGCGGTAGCAACAGGAGCTACCTCTATATTGCAAAAAACTAATGAGACAAACAGCTCCATCGAACTAACGATTGGAGCTACATCTTTCCTGCACCAAACGAACAATTTTTTATTTTACTACGTGATAGTATATGTAACTCCAAATTTCCCTAGTTTGGAGCTACATCCTTTTTGCAGCAAACCCTTCAATTGATGAACACATTTTTAAAAGGTATATATCATAATTAATAAAACGGAACAGATAATCTCAGATAAGAATTTGGGTATTGAAATCTCTACAAGCAGGAAATGTTTAACATTTCGATCTTTAGAATAATTGTGTAGAAATGACTGCAATGCAATATGAACTGTAAAAATCATAAATAAAGTGGTTAGTATTGAAATTAGAATAATCTCTTTTTAGATTTCGAAGTTTCAAAATTAACATTATTTTTCGAAAACCTTAATTTTTTACATCACACTTAAAAAAGAAAGTAAAATGCCACTTATATGGACATTAAAAATAGACATGAACGGTAAAAACCATAAATAAAGTGTTTATATAAAAAATAAAATGTGCTCTTTTCTGATTTTGTGGCTTTAGCTTTAACATTATTTTTTGAAGAGCTTAATGAATCTCCCCCATTGCACTCAGCAAAGAAAATAAAAGGTTGTTTATGAACATTGAAAACAACTCATTGAAATTCATATAATAGAATTTTGTATTTTAAAATAATTAACAATTCGATGAATGGAGACTTTTTTATATTTATTCATATTTAAGAAACGTGGGATGATCAATCTTTCTATAAAAATAGATTGCTAAAATCGCTTAAATGTATATTACTTTCTGACAAGTTACTATATAAATGTTACTTAAAAATCCATCTTTTGATATAATTCCAATCTTTTTCTATTCAAACTATGTAAGATCGAAATGATTAACAGAATAGTCTTCTTAAAATTAAAATACATATTTGTTTTAAATAACTAAGCTATGAATAGAATAATAAAATTCTCTTTTCAACCTCATTAACGCAACTGTGTAAGTCTATATTAACATGCCAATAATACATAAAAGGGAATTTTTTCGAAAAAAAAAGCTAAAAATGCGAAGTATTGACCAAAAGTTTTATTTACTTGCAAAGCACTTAACATATTATATTGTTTAGGTATTAATTGAAATATAAACTATGAATGAAGGGCCGATTAATTAAAAATTAATTACATTTAATTTAATGTATTTAAAGCAATTCATTGATAAAAATAATTATAGAATAACCACATTGATTTTTTTTATCCGAATGAATAAAGACAATTATTATTGTGTTTTAAAAAATAGATGATTTCTGTTTATTTAAATCAATACACATTTCAATTTTTTGCTTAAAAATATATACGACTTCAGATCTCAAATTACATAAACTAATTTAAACTACTTACTTCCGACAGTTTTGTTTTTTTTTTTGACCTAGAGATTCTATTTTTTACTGCTCGAAAAATCCTGTTACATCTGAGAATAATGCCCGAGATCTCATTTATGAAAATGGAAAAATATCAACTACGCACGTGACATTTTCAGAGGATTTTTCTAAGCATATTCACTCATTTCTTGAATGTCAAGAAATTTAGACACATTTTCTTATGACTTCAAAAGTACTATTTTTTATTTTATTTTAATGCCATCTGGAGAATTTTTAATTAAGTTTGTGAATAACCATAAGCAATGCAAATAGACTTTATTTCATACAAAATAAGCTTTATTTTTTTCTTTTATTTGATTAATAATCCTTTACGCTTAAAGAGTGAAATGTTAAATCCATCATAAATTTAAGATATAAAAAAATATCTAATTATACAATGAAAATTAACATTTCTCTACTATTCTTAATTTGTGTAAATTAATAACTGTACTAGAAATACGTTTAATCTATTTTAACTAAATAGTAGAGGAAAAAAATATCTAAATAAATACATATAAGTTTTATAAAAATGCAATCGCACGGTTTTGTATTTGCAATCTTCCTGGAATAACCAACAATATAATTTAAAATCCCAAGAGACATTTGTTTAAACGAATACAATGCAGGAATGAATAATAAAGAATTGTTTACCGGAGATATTTTATTTTTTCGAAATTGAATATAACATTTATTTATGTTTTCTAGAGTAAATGAATAAAAAGGATCATGGATAGTAATAATGGTAATTTTTATTCATGTCTCTTTTTGTAGGATAACGGCTTTCTAAAAAAATATCTGAAGGTTGATTGGAATACCTGGAATTTCCTTTTAATGTAAAACAACATTTGATTATATTTGACTTAAATTTAATATTATCAAAATTTGTTATTCAATTATTTTTTCTAATTCAAAATTTTTAATTCGTGTAATATTTATCAATGATTTAACATGCGCATGACACATTTGAGATGACATTTTCTATGGACCACTGTCAAATTTTATCCGATAATTGAGTAAGCATATTAAAAATCAGTGGATTACAGAGGAATTCGTTATTTCCTCAGAGTATAAGAAAATAGAAATACCAATTATTAAAAAAATATAGAAAAATAACTATTTCAAATAATTACACCAAATACTAATAGTCTATTTTCCGATCATTAATAATACTAATTTTAATGACATTTTTATAATTACATTCAAACAAATTCTTAATGCTATTTTGTATTAATGCTACTAAATAGTTCTAAACAATCTTGATTGTTCTAAATGTTCTAATATTCTATCTGCATTCTACTATTGTTCAAATATTCTACCTATAGTCTAATATTTTTCTAATATTATAAAAGTAAGTGCCTTCAGGACTTACTAAAGGACACTAAAAATCTTTCGTTTAATTTGGAAGCTTTTTAATTTGGTATTTTTTTTTTAATGTAAGATGATAAATATGGTAAATTGCATCATATCTTAAAAATAAAAATCTATTGAAAATAAAAAAGGTTCATCAAAGTAGATTTCTGTAAAAGAGATAAAACGTAAACATTAAGCTTAAAATATGTAAGTTGTAGATTAATATAATAATAGTAATTTCCAAAGATGTTCCTCAGATCATTGCTAGAGACTCTAAATTCACATCTCGCAAAGATTTAATCAATATAACCGAAGCATAATTCATTTGGTACTTCACTATCAAAAGAGGTAAATTGCTGAGCAAAATCATTACCATCCTAAGTCAAAAGGGGAAGGCAGCAGACTCTTACTGTAAACAAGAGAGATTTCAGGCCGCTTAAAGTTTAATTATGCCTATATTATAAAAGATCTCGTTAATAAGTTGCCTCGGTGGTTCTCACGCAGTTCCCAAAGAGCGGCAAAATATGCAAATCCATGCTAAGCTCGAGGGAAAGAGTATTTGATCGGAAACTTCCGGTTTAATCACTCAAAACTCTTATTTAGCGTATTAGCATACAGGAATGCATAAAATTTAGAGAACTAGATTTACCATTTATATTTAATGTGATGCTATAAACTTAACTAGGTTAAGTATTATAATAATAATTAAAGAATTCATTGAAAACGTTTTAGCTTCAATTTATTGCATTATTAAGTTTTTTTTCTTGGGAGATAATGGATATTAATTTTGTAATTCATTTGGGAAATTCTCCCAAATAAATTTAATGATCTGTAATGATGCCTCATAACAATAGAAACGCATTAATTTTTAATAAAATATGTCATTGATGCTTTGGAAATTAATATAATTCTCTTAAAATTTTTAAGACACGCACACACATGTATAAATGTATTTAAATTGGATTTCCCATAAAAGTGGAAGATTATATTTCACTAAAGATTGAACTTTACTACATATTTCAAGTTACAAAGCTTTATAAAAAAAGAAGGAAACTTAAATTCTTCTATATATACATACATGTTCATATTTTTATCTGTATATTTTTTTAATTTAAAGGAACTTCTCACAAATTTAGATGGAGACAATTATTTTAGAAATGCAAATAACTTCAATGCAAAAATAAAATCATCAAATGCATTTATTGGCCTCTCAATACCTTTTTCAATCATCGTGACTTGAAAAAAATTTGCGAATAACGAATGGTGTTGTTCACTTTGATTGGTCGAAGTAATAACAGCTTTGATTAACAGACAGTAGCTTTAATGCCGAGCAAAAAATTTAATTCTTTATTCACAACTGTGCTGTTTCTTAAACAATTACATTTCAGTAACAAAAGAAGTTCGGAAATGTTGTCAGTTTATGCGGTATGTAATCATAATGCGATCCGAGTTGCAGAAAAATACAGACGTCGCTTTCTAAACTACCGGCACCCTTCTAGGAAGTGTGCTTTTAAAACGATTTCGCGATAACAAGCTTCAAGAGCCTCATTTCACCAAACAGGAACGGGGAAAATGAGACATGCAAATAAACAAAAACAAACAAATTTGCTTATTTTTCAAATTACTTTAAAGCTAGAGTGCGAACAGTGAGTTCAGTATTCAGCATTTCAGAATCGACAGTGCAGAGCATATTTCAAAGTAATAATCGACATTCATACAATATTCGTAGAGTTCATTAAACTTTACAATAGTTACGACATTCATACAATAATCGTGGAGCTCGTGAACTGTTACTATAAATGCATGGACAACTACACAATCGACCTCTTATTATAAATTATGCTTCTCTTTGTGTAAAATCCAATTTTATTTTTTATTTCTCAGTGAAATGTAATTTGGACAAACTAATTTTGATTTAATTGAGATAAAAATATTAATATTCCAAAAGATCTATTTAGGAATGCTGAAAATCAACTCTTCGTGCAAGAGATTCATCAGTAGTGGCAATTTTCTATGTACGTGTGATGTCGCAATTTTTTGAAACTCATTTAGTATTTCTATTTTGTTCAACAATATGCAGATTGGTTACCAATACATTCACTTAGTTTTGATTAATTTTGCCCTAGACTAACGGAATGCCTAGTTAACTTTAATCTACAGAGTGTGCACGTTCTGCAGACAGATTTTTGTCGACAAAATCAAACAGCCTCATATTATGTCACATGTGTTGAACCGTATACTGTTAAAAAAATGCAAAATTGTACACACACACACACACAAATATATATGTATATATATTTCTATGAGGGGTCTGACTTTAGTGAGGAGTTATATTTTCGAGACACAAGGGTCAATATTTTTGGAAAAAAGACACCTCGAAAAAAAAAATCTTTTTAAAATGCCCCCACCATTTGGGGGTGGAAACATGTGTGTTATAGCAATGTCTATTAAAAAGGGCAATGCACTTACAGTTGATTTAATTTTAAATAGGCTTTACATAATTAGAATTTCGATTTTTATTACATAAATATAACTCGTAGGAAAAATTTCATACCTCCGAAATATATCAACTATAAATGCAATACAATTTTTGGAAATTGTAGTTTTGCAGCAGATAACTTTAAAATGGGAATAATACTCTGAATGATAATTACTCTAAATAATATCAAAGAAACTGATTTTTATTAAATTTTACATAAGCGTTTTTAATTAAAGTAAAAGAGCTGAAGATTTTCATTAATTTTTCAGGATGTTCGATTACGATTACAAGGCATAATAATAAAAGATATGTAGAAGAATCACGAATAATAAATAAACATTCAATTTCCTTTCCAAAAATTCAATTATTATTATTTAGAAGAAGAAGGAAGATGGAAGAAGAAGAAGTCGTTCCAGTTCCTCGATTTTTTATAGTTTAAATTTTTGTAAATTTTATTATAGCCATTACATAGTTTGGAAAAATTCCCTGGTGATATTTTTGCCTTATTTGTAATATGTCTAGTATTGTCCATACATAGAATATTTTTTATCCGTTTAATGTTTTTCTATACATTTATAAATCAACCTATACAAAAGTTCACATTTTCTAAATAATGGTTACGACTAATGACAATTATTGAATAGAAAAAAAAATTATTTAGGAATTTATGATATAATTAATCCAATTTTTTCACTATATTTATCTACTGCTAAAAACGCGAAAATTGTTTTTGCGAAATTATTATATTTTAAGCACATAATTATGACACTCCATCATTTTATTTGGGGAAAAAAAAACGATAAAAGGGAATCCAGCATTTAGAATGCTAAATTAGAACCAATTTAATTCGTGTGAATAAATGATAACTTTTGTAAATGGATGAAATGTTTGCTAATTGTGACGTGGTATCTGAAAGAATGTGAACAATTTTCTATAATATCATCAGAATTGTTTTTAAAAAATTAAGAACATAAAGACCGTTTTCAAAATTAATACAATTATAGATGTTATTGCAATTAAAGTACCTGTAATATTTTTTATAAATATTAAATGGGATGCTTATAAAAATGCTATTTCAATTTTATTGATAGAATATAAATGAAAGCTCATAAAAAATGAATTTTCGTTAATTTGTTCGGTTTTTAAGTATTTTTCTTCTGGGAGATATAAAAAATTTTAATATTAGAAAATTAATAAAATAAGTATGTTTCTTGTTTCATAATTCTGCTTCATTTTCTGCATAGTTTCTAACCTTAAGAAAAATAGTTTGAAAACACATTTTCAATATTTGTAGTAATTTCTCTTGGCAGCTTATTTAACTAACAATTAGGGTTAAAAAATAAATTTCTCTAATATTTTCATGTAAAGCCATATTCCTTTCCAATAAATTTTGACACTATTTTATAGTTTTCTTAAGAGTATGTTCTGAAAGAAAAAGTAAGTAGGAAATACATAAAATATCTATATTCCAAAATGCAACTTCTTTCGTCATCTTTTTATATATCTTTTAAATCACATTTTGTAAACTATACATTTGTTACAGTAGCGCAAATTAGAAAACATTTTGAAAATTTTAGACTCTTTTCTTTTTATTAAAGAAAAACATTTTCACAAATTTAGTAGCTTTCAGCGAATTATTTCCCTCATAAATAATAACTTATTATATAGTTTTAAAAACCCTTTATTAATTCTGTAATTCCTATCTGTAAAACGTGATGATTATAGTGATCAAGATTATTTTTGTTTGGACTATTTATATGGATGTAGGAAATTGCTAAGATAATTTTGACACAAATACATCACTCACTCTCGAGCTGTCAATTACTCACTCTTGATATTTCTGATTTGCCCTGATTCGAAGCTTATGTGACTTTGAGACTTATGTAACTTATGGATTAACCGTATCAAATGGAATTTCATGATCTGATTTTGTTTAAAATTACAATATGAATCCCTAATATATTCAATAAAGCTTCTAAAATGTTATTTTTAATATAAAAGCAATAAAATAAAAAGTATACCAAAAGATTTATTTCCTTTTTTTTTAATGCTACCATTAAAAAACTGGTTTTTAATATATATATATATATATATATTAAGAATTATTATATTTTAAATTACAAATAATTTAATGTTATATTATAATTTAAATAAAAAAAGTATAATTAATATGTAATAATGGTAAACATCTAAAACTGTAAATTATAGTTTGAAGTATTCCATGAAGAGTGGGCAATTTTTCTCTTAAATCTCAAAACTCTAAAATTCATTTCCTTACTTACAGAAGAAAAATTTATAATTAAGCATTGCGAACCAGATTCATTTTCATCTAATAAAATTATAGTAAGATGATTAAATGTATTCAGAATAAAATAAATATGAAAATTTTTTCCCCAAAATTTAAATGATATTATTTTTATTACAAACTAACGAGAAACTTCTCAATAAAAATGCATAGTATTTCTGATTTAAAATTAACATTTTTTCTCCTTCTTAATAGCGCATTAATGCTATTTGTCATGACTTCAGTTTGCTCTAATATTAGAAGACAATTTCAATAATTTGAGTACAAATTATTGAAAAAAGCTTATCATTAATGTGATTCGACAAAATTGTCTTTCATAGCTGATCTTCATTTCTGATTATCTAAAAGATAATTTCTGGAAAGAGAGTGTCTTAGAATAATTTTACAGCAATTTATAAGTTGCATATTAATTCTGTATTTCTGTTAGTCATATAACTTATTGTAATATTTTAGCGGATTTTTTAAAGTTAAAATTCTCCCGAGAAATTCCAATAAATGTCATCCCAAACCAATAGAATATTTACAGAATTTTAGAATCATATTTTTATGTAATTGACATAAGTGAAATTTTGGTATAAATATCTTTTATTTTAATTTTAATAATATGTGCAACATAATTTAAATTCTAGTTACTGGAAGTAAATTAATCAATCGAAATTAATAAAACAACATTTTAACCAAGCAATCGAAGTGAAAGATACAAAGGACTGTTTCAGTTTTTCCATTTCTCCATGAATATATTGGAAGTGATGGATCACGCACCTGAAGGAATCTTTCAATCATCTTTTAGATCACACTTTTTTTTTCAGACATAGCGATTTAGAAGTCCTATTAACGCGTTGGAACAATTACAGCTATCCAGACTGATAACTTCAAATATGTCTATATATTTATCACTGATTAACCACCCAGATAATTCAGTATTGAATAATATGGATTTGAAGAGACAGGGATTCCTTGAACATGTGAGTAAAAATATTTAAAAAAGGGCTTTAAATTGTCCTCAAACTTTTTAAATGAAATATTTTCCATTAAGAGAGGTCTGATTTTATCCGAGGATTCAATCTAGGGCAAAAATTTATTATTTGTAACATTGAGAAGCCAGCAATAATTTGTTACATACTCTTTTGGCAATTCGGATCTATACTTTCTTGTGATACACGATACACGATCTTAACCGCACTTTCATAGCAAGTACATCGAAACACAGCTCAGTTACTTTATCTTGTCATCTAAGGTCTAGAAAATGTGTTTGAAAGGCTAATTGATATACTGGTATCTACTATCATCTATAAGTAAAAGTTATCTCAATTTACCTTCAGATCTGAATTCTCACTCACAGACCATGAAGATGCTTTTTTTATTTTCAGAAACACATATTTGTTAAAAGAAAAACTAATACCGCTCTCTCTCTCTCTCTGTTTCTTGTTTTTCCACATGTTTTAAGAACATTAATCTTGATAGTTTGACAGATGCTGATGGTTTAAGGGCGATTCTTTACGAAAGTTTATGCTATATATGAACCGATGTTCTTTTAATAATGAAGCATCTTAAAAGTTACAATCTCTTCTGAATTGTTAGATCTCATGTGTCGAAATCCACAGTCATTCTATATCAAAACCGGTTAATTTTCGTTGGTCAGTTATAATATTATTGGATATTTTAAACAGCATTGAAGAGAGTATACAACAAGAATGAGGTACAAGGTACTTCTAATAAGAATCCTAGATTAATATATATATTTGCATACTGCCATCCCATGACTTTCGGTCTATTAAAGTATTTAAGTCAGAAATATTGAATTTACTTTTAAGAATGTAAAAGATATTAGAAATTACACAAATGGATAATTATTTCAATAGTATTTTTATTTATGTATATAACATACCTTTTTCAACTTTTAAATGTATTATATGTCATTAATAATATTTTTAATTTAAAGGAAAATTTGATAAGAAAAACATATAATATTAAATGCGTCAGTGACAAATTTAAAATTTTTCATTACAATAAATAAGAGCATTTTACTGTTATATATACTTGAAGTCGCTGAAATATGGGTAAATAATATTTTTGTTTTATTCATTATAATCGTTTTATAACGAATAAACATTTAATTTTTTACAATGTTTAATTCATTTTAATTTCTTAGCCAAATATTTAGAATATTCGGAATCGGAATATATATATATATATATATATATATATATATATATATGTGTGTGTGTGTGTGTGTGTGTGTGTGTGTGT
>JAPMOR010027002.1:21304-40124 GCA_026543865.1 Argiope aurantia
TAAAGGAAAATGAACAAAAATACAAACATTATGAAATTTAAAAAAATATTTCTGAATCTACGAACTAATCTATCTAGCTCAAAAAGATGCAGATGGATTTAGAGAACACTAAGACTGCTACTACTAAAACACATATTATCTTAACCAAATTCATAAAAATATTAAGTTAATATAAGCAAAAAGAATTAAAAAAATGAAATGATAAATCAGACCTGAAGGTTTTCTCAAGGGTCACCCTCAGGAAGAGATATAAACAAGGGATTTTTTTCTATGAGAGGTCTGACTTTAGTGAGGGGTTATATTTTCGAGACACAAGGGTCAATATTTTTGGAAAAAAGACCCCTAGCAAAAAAAAAAAAATCTAAAAGGCTCCCACCATTTGGGGGCTGAAACATGTGTGTTATGGCAATGTCTATTGAAAAGGGCAATACACTTACAGTTGATTTAATTTTAAATTGACATTACATAATTAGAATTTCGAATTTTTTGTTACATAATTATAACTCGTAGGAAAAATTTCATACCTCCGAAATATATCAACTATAAATGTTATACAATGTTTGGAAATTGTAGTTTTGCAGCAGATAACTTTAAAATGGGAATAATACTCTGAATAATAATTACTCTAAATAATATCAAAGAAACTGATTTTTATTAAATATTACATAAGACGGGCACACGTGGCGTTTTTTAATTAATGTAAAAGAGCTGAAGATTTTCATTAATTTTTCAGGATGTTCGATTACGATTACAAGGCATAATAACAAAAGATATGTAGAAGAATCACGAATAATAAATAAACATACAATTTCTTTTCCAAAAATTTAATTATTATTATTTTGAAGAAGAAGGAAGATGGAAGAAGAAGAAGTCGTTTAAGTTCTTAGATTTTTTACAGCTTAAATTTTTCTAAATTTCATTATAGCCATTACATAGTTTGGAAAAATTCCCTGGTGATATTTTTGCCTTATTTGTAATATGTATAGTATTGTCTATACATAGAATGATATTTTTTATCCGTTTAATGTTTTTCTATACCTTTATAAATCAAACTATACAAAAGTTCACACTTTCTAAATAATGGTTACCACTAATGACAACTATTGAATAGAAAAAAAAATTATTTATGAATTTATGATATAATTAATCCAATTTTTTCACTATATTTATCTACTGCTAAAAAAACGAAAATTGTTTTTGCGTAATTATTATATTTTAAGCACATAATTATGACATTCCATCATTCTAGTTGGGAAAAAACGATAAAAGGGAATCCAGCATTTAGAATGCTAAATTAGAATCAATTTAATTCGTGTAAATGAATGATAACTTTTGTAAATGGATGAAATGTTTGCTAATTGTGACGTGGTGTCTGAAAGAATGTGAACAATTTTCTATAATATCATCAGAATTGTTTTTAAAAAATTAAGAACATAAAGACCGTTTTCAAAATTAATACAATTATAGATGTTATTGGAATTAAAGTACCTGTAATATTTTTTATAAATATTAAATGGGATGCTTATAAAAATGTTATTTCAATTTTATTGATAGAATATAAATGAAAGCTCATAAAAAATGAATTTTCGTTAATTTGTTCAGTTTTTAAGTATTTTTCTTCTGGGAGATCTAAAAAATTTTAATATTAGAAAATTAATAAAATAAGTATGTTTCTTGTTTCATAATTCTGCTTCATTTTCTGCATAGTTTCTAACTTTTAAGAAAAATAGTTTGAAAACACATTTTCAATATTTGTAGTAATTTCTCTTGGCAGCTTATTTAACTATGAAATAGGGTTAAAAAATAAATTTCTCTAATATTTTCATGTAAAGCCAAATTCCTTTCCAATAAATTTTGAAACTACTTTATAGTTTTCTTAAGAGTATGTTCTGAAAGAAAAAGTAAGTAGGAAATACATAAAATATCTATATTCCAAAATGCAACTTCTTTCGTCATCATTTTATATATCTTTTAAATCACTTTTTGTAAATTATACATTTGTTACAGTAGCGCAAATTAGAAAATATTTTGAAAATTTTAGGCTCTTTTCTTTTCTTTCCAGAAAAACATTTTCACGAATTTAGTAACTTTCTGCGAATTATTTCCCTCATAAATAATAACTTATTATATAGTTTTAAAAACCCGTTATTAATTCTGTAATTCCTATCTGGTAAACGTGATGATTATCAGGCGTTGTATTCAGTAATACCATATGACTTCTTTCTTTTTTGTTTGGACTATTTATACGGATGTATGAAATTGCTAAGATAATTTTGACACAAATACATCACTCACTCTTGAGCTGTCAATTACTCACTTTTGATATTTCTGATTTGCCCTGATTCGAAGCTTATGTGACTTTGAGACTTATGTAACTTTGACCGTATCAAATGGAATTTCATGATCTGATTTTGTTTAAAATTACAAGATGAATCCTTAATATATTCAATAAAGCTTCTAAAATGTTATTTTTAATATAAAAGCAATAAAATAAAAAGTATAACAAAAGATTTATTTCCTTTTTTTAATGATACCGTTAAAAAACTGGTTTATAATATATATATATATATATATATATATATATATATATATATATATAAAATTACAAATAATTTAATGATATATTATAATTTAAATAAAAAAGTATAATTAATATGTAATATAGGTAAACATCTAAAACTGTAAATTATAGTTTGAAGTATTCCATGAAGATTCGGCAATTTTTCTCTTAAATCTCAAAACTCTAAAATTCATTTCCTTACTTACAGAAGAAAAATTTATAATTAAGCATTGCGAACCAGATTCATTTTCATCCAATAAAATTATAGTAAGATGATTAAATGTATTCAGAATAAAATAAATATGAAAATTTTTTCCCCAAAATTTAAATGATATTATTTTTATTACAAACTAACGAGAAACTTCTCAATAAAAAGGCATAGTATTTCTGATTTAAAATGAACATTTTTTTTTCCTTCTTAATAGCGCATTAATGCTATTTGTCATGACTTCAGTTTCAACTCTAATATTAGAAGACAATTTCAATAATTTGAGTACAAATTATTAAAAAAAGCTCATCATTAATGTGATTCGACAAAATTGTCTTTCATAGCTGATCTTCATTTCTGATTACCTAAAAGATAATTTGTGGAAAGAGAATGTCTTAGAATAATTTTACAGCAATTTATAAGTTGTATATTAATTCTGTATTTCTGTTAGTCATATAACTTATTGTAATATTTTAGCTGATTTTTTTAAGTTAAAATTCTCCCGAGAAATTCCAATAAATGTCATCCCAAACCAACAGAATGTTTACAGAATTTTAGAATCATATTTTTATGTAATTGACATAAGTGAAATTTTGGTATAAATATCTTTTATTTTAATTTTAATAACATGTGCAATATAATTTAAATTCTAGTTACTGGAAGTAAATTAATCAATCGAAATTAATAAAACAACATTTTAACCAAGCAATCGAAGTGAAAGATACAAAGGTCTGTTTCAGTTATTCCATTTCTCCATGAATATATTGAAAGTGATGGATCACGCGCCAGAAGGAATCTTTCAATCATCTTTTAGATCACACTTTTTATTCAGACATAGCGATTTAGAAGTCCTATTAACGCGTTGGAACAATTACAGCTATCCAGACTGATAACTTCAAATATGTCTATATATTTATCACTGATTAACCATCCAGATAATTCAGTGTTGAATAATATGGATTTGAAGAGACATGTGAGTAAAAATATTTAATAAAGGGCTTTAAATTGTTCTCAAACTTTTTTAATGTAATATTTTCCATTAAGAGAGGTCTGATTTTATCCAAGGATTCAATCTAGGGCAAAAATTTATTATTTGTAACATTGAAAAGCCAGCAATAATTTCTTATATACTCTTTTGGCAATTTGGATCTATACTTTCTTGTGATACAGGATACACGATCTTAACCACACTTTCATAGCAAGTACATAGAAACACAGCTCAATTACTTTATCTTGTCATCTAAGGTCTAGAAAATGTGTTTGAAAGACTAATTGATATACTGGTATCTACTATCATCTATAAGTAAAAGTTATCTCAATTTACCTTCAGATCTGAATTCTCACTCACAGACCATGCAGATGCTTTTTTTTATTTTCAGAAACACATATTTATTGAAAGAAAAACTAATACCGCTCTCTCTCTCTCTCTCTGTTTCTTGTTTTTCCACATGTTTTAAGATCATTAATCTTGATAGTTTGACAGATGCTGATGGTTTAAGGGCGATTCTTTACGAAAGTTTATGCTACATATGAACCGATGTTCTTTTAATAATGAAGCATCTTAAAAGTTACAATCTCTTCTGCATTGTTAGATCTCATGTGTCGAAATCCACAGTCATTCTATATCCAAACCGGTTAATTCTCGTTGGTCAGTTATAATATTATTGGATATTTTAAACAGCATTGAAGAGAGTATACAATAAGAATGAGGTACAAGGTACTTCTAATAAGAATCCTAGATTAATATATATATTTGCATACTGCCATCCCATGACTTTCGGTCTGTTCCAAGTATTTAAGTCAGAAATATTGAATTTACTTTTAAGGATGTAAAAGATATTAGAAATTACACAAATGGATAATTATTTCAATAGTATTTTTATTTATGTATATAACATACCTTTTTCAACTTTTAAATGTATTATATGTCATTAATAATATTTTTAATTTAAAGGAAAATTTGATAAGAAAAACATATAATATTAAATGCGTCAGTGACAAATTTAAAATTTTTCATTACAATAAATAAGAGCATTTTACTGTTATATATACTTGAAGTCGCTGAAATATGGGTAAATAATATTTTTGTTTTATTCATTATAATCGTTTTATAACGAATAAACATTTAATTTTTTACAATGTTTAATTCATTTTAATTTCTTAGCCAAATATTTAGAATATTCGGAATCGGAATATATATATATATATATATATATATATATATATGTATGTGTGTGTGTGTGTGTGTGTGTAATCATTTGGCAAATAACAATCTATTTCATTCTTACAAATGAAATATTATACAGCGATCTTTTTCATCATGTTTCAGAAAAGTGTAGAAACTTGATTGATAGTAAGTATTTTCTAATTCAAAATTAACTTAGAACTTTTTTAAACTTTAAAGTTAAATGATAAAAATCTGCTGAAAACTTGAATAGTTGTGGAATAATAAATTCTATCATGTCCATTAAGAGGTTTTATTGTTACATATAGGGAAAAAATATTTAAAAATGTGAAAGAATATTACAAAAATCATATAATTAAGTAATCAGAAAATGAAAAGTTTAATTACAGAATTACTAACAATTAATGTCATTAAACGGGATTTTTTTTTATTTTGGGTCTTTTCTTTTCAGTTCTTGAAGACATAAGTATATTCACCACGCTTACAAGTATTATTATTATGTAATTAAAATCGGCAAATATATCACTAAATAGGGAAGAAAAACTTGATTTTCTCTCTCTTCGTTTTTATCTTGTTAAATACAAGTTTGCCATTCGTAAAAAAAAAAAAATAATCAATGACTTGTAAAGAGTGATATCAGACTACATGATTGAAAAAATTACACAACGCCCCCTGATGTGAAGTTAGTAATTCCTTAGTGCAGTCGATCGATATTTTTTTCTTCTTCTACAACAGCTTCGAATCAGAAATAAAAGTAAAAACTGAAGAAAGACGAAAAAAAAAAAAAAACGATTTAGTTGCAAAGGTCTAGAAAATGATTTAATTCTATTAGACCGTAACATGGGAGCAAATACTACATTGCAATGATTCAATTCACGCTTTTCTTTTGCCTGTTTTTCGTCCCATTACCAGATCCTTCGTTATTTTCTTTCCTGATATAAAAAAGAACAAATGCCAGTGGTACTAAAAACGATAATGAAGGATAATTACGTCGATGCCAAATAACAACAGAAAAAATAACTGCAAAAAGAACCTTTTATTTTTCCATGTCTTGCAATTGTTCCTAGGGTACAATTTATCTTGGCCATTTCTCAGCAGTTTTTGAAACCTTATTTCTAATTTTTCGATTACATTGAGTTGATTTGATTTGATTTTTCTCTTATTTATACAATAAATAAACTTCAAGTACCCTCAACAAATGGAAATCTCATTTCATTGGTTGAATATCTGACTGATATTTTTTGGAAGGAAAGAATTCAATGTATAAAAACGTAATTTAATTTCGAACACTTCTTTTCCTTTTTGGCTAAAACGAATTTGTCGTCAAGTCTGATTCTGAAGCTGCGGCCTTAAATTGAATAACTTGTTTTGTAGTGTGAAAAGATTAAGAAACTCAGCAATTAATTTGGATTCTCCTTAATGTAAAAATATCAGTAATTTGGAATTTTTCTTAATTAAAGTTTAATCCAACCTTGGAGATGAATATTTAAGGAATATAAAGACTTTACAAATGATTACAAGGGATCTAAAAACCTTAAAATTAATTAATTATATATTATAGCTGTAATTATAAACAATTATTTTAATGCATAACGATCTTGATTTATTGACTTATTAAAATGTTATATCTGCGCTGTCTTCACAAGATGTACAGAAGCTGTTTTTATTTTCTTATACAGACAAGCATAAATACTGTAGGTAACAGATTAGGATTTGCTTCAGTCCTAGAGAGATAATATATGAAAATATATAGTATTTCATATAGGGAGAGAGTCATGATTATATGATTCATGATCATGAAAATATATTGTCATGATTCGAAATGTGTGCAGTTGTTAAATTTATTGTTGTTAGTAACTACAAAAGTAAAACAAAAGGAGTGGAGAGGAATGAAAAACGTTTCTTTAAGTGAATAGGTAAGATAGGGATTACTATTTTATTTCTTCTTGGCACATCACCATTTTAGCTAAGATTTTTTTTAATGTTATAACATTAAACTATATTTTGAAAATAAGTTCGTTGTTTTAAATCATGTGCATATAATAAAGGTAACACATGCTATAAAAACATTATAGTCATTACACACTATTTTCTCGTTTTCTACTGCAATAAAAAATAATAGTATATACACGATACACGATACATCTTACTTTAAAGCAGAATTCAAACTCACTCACCATCCACGATAAAAAAAAAAGGTATGCAGTCTTGGTCACCCAAATTGTAAGCTTGAAAACACAGATCTTAAAATCAAAAACATTACTTTTTAAAATGTTTGACATCGAGTTATGTTGCCAAGTTCCATATACCTATTATTTTTGATGATAAGCCTTTATTCCACTTTTTCTTTTACTAAGGAATTTCAAACTACTAATGAATATTCATATATAGAATGGATTAGTTTCCACGATCTAATGAACCTAAAAGAAGTCAAATGTATGGAACAAAATGAATTCATTATCAAGAGTTGCATATAAACATTATTGATTCTCAACATAATTTCCGTAATGATTCTAGACTAGGTTTCCTATTTCCTCATCTAAGAAGGTTTGCCATCAATGATTAAAGATGTGCCTAAATTCAGATGTTCATCATAAATTTGGCAGTTCTTTGAGTTTTCATTTAAGTAAATAATGTGCAGCAGGAATCTCTGAACATTCGATCCCCTAATCAGCCATTTTAGCGTGGTTATAGGCCAGCTTAGGATTCGAGCATCCATGCTTCTTTCGAGTGACCTGATCAATTCGTTGAACAAAATATTTTGTTGCGACAGAATTTTTACCCTTGTTCGTCTTTGTGACTTCCACATCTCCCCTGAATTAATGAACGAGTTAGGATGCCTAGAAAATTAATAATTCTATTTTAATGTAAAGGTGAGGCCCATTACTTTTGGCAACACTTTTTGAAGAACAGATAAGGAAATCCTATACATATGGAAAATATATAAATCTTCACTGCGACTGTGTTGAAAAGTAACCATGATTGTGACAACTCTTAATAAATTCGTTCTGCGTTCTGCTTTGTTTTTTTTAATTCATCAGAGCTTGAAACACCTAATAGGATATTCTCCTTAGTAACAATAGTCTCCTTAAAACTTTCTCACTTACTTTTTGAAAAGGGCGTTGCTCTAAAGAACGCTTTTGTATGTCATTGCAGTACAATAGCTAAAAAATATTAAACATTGGTATGAATTCAACATTTTTACTGAATCTATCGTGTGATCCTTTTGGTGATTAATAAGTTTTAAGATCAGTTTTTTTTCAATTAATTCCTGATATTAAAAGTATCCGAAAATCAAATGTGTGTTTCCGACAAGCTTTTTCCAATGGATTGAAACAAAAATTCCATACAAAGCTACACTTGTAGATACAGAATCACACATCAAACAATAAATTTAATTCAATGCGTTTTTGAGTTACAGTACTTATATGTGCCTAAAAATACAGACCGACTGAATAATGAGTTTTTGTTGGATGTGGCTCAAAATGTGTTAAGTCTCTATACATTACTACACCTTTGATGTTAGTTATGTGTAATGAATTTTAGTCATCCTACTTTCTTCATTTTGTTGTTACTGATGAACATGCATTCGAAGAACCGAACAAATACATTTCCTCTGCAAGGATTCTGCCCAAAACATGATAGAAACATAAAAAAATTGATAGAAACATATAGAAATATGATAGAAACATAAAAACCATAACCTAGTTTCATCCATCTAATTCAAAGCCTTTTGAGTTGCCTTTGCGTCAAACAGACTGACGGACACATTTACATAATGCCAAAACTGTGTTGTTCGAATACAAGCAGATTTAAAACTCTGAATATTCGTCAAAATTTCAAGATCACATTTCTAAAATATTACAATAATTTCTCTGCACTTCGTTTAGGAGAAATAAAATAGGTCCTATCCAATTGCTGTCACCAAATTGGTACAATTTTTCTGAAATACACAAGACTTACACTGCATAGAAAGTGTTGCTTTCCTTTAAAGCAAAAGTACGTTTCTGAGCTTTGGCTATGTGCATATTATACATTCCATATTTATATTTTTATTTATGGAAACATTTTGAGATCATTAAAAATAAAAAATTTCGAAGAAGAATACTTTTTTTTTTTTTTTGCCTTTTTCAATTTCAGTTGTTTGATTATTTTTATGGAAGGCAAACACATTGCATAGTTCTGAATGACAAATTATTACAAATACACAGTAAAATAATGATGATCTTTTATTTATTATTATTTTTAATTACAATTTAATTCTGTACTTTTTGAGTCACCATTCTTGGTTGATTTTCTTCTGCACTTCGGTCGTAATGTTGTGCACGAAAAAGCGTGGGTACAGACCCTCATTTTTTCATTTTATTTAATTAATAAATAAACAAAACCTGGGAAATTTTTAAGGAGCATTGTTTATTTTACAACAATGCGTGTGCTATTTTACTATTGTATATTTAGGATGAAATACTTTTATATTCTGTAATAAAGGATATGTATTTTATTTACACTATTCCCTTTTTTTTTCTTGCATATACCTGACTATTATTATTCTTAAAATTTTTATCTATTCACTAACAAAATTTCGCACTTTTACCTCTAACAAATTATTATTTTATTTGTTTCCTCTTAATTGTTGAATAAAAAATGTCGTTGATTCTGATTGCCTATTGGAATCTAATAAATTTATTAAACAGCATCTATCATTGTCTTGATTAGATTAAAAGAATCTCATTGTCGTAACTTGTCTACTTGATGGAATTTAATTTTCTGTGTGTGCTGGAGGCTAGGTTCAAGAAATGTTTGAAAAAAAAATAAAACAGTTGTTCTTCTGTTTATAGATTATAAGAAATTTATTATGTATATCTCTATATTATCAAAATTTTCATAAATAAAAAAATTGATTGTTTAGCACAATAAACAATGATTGAATTATACACTGTTTTAGCTAATTTTAAATCTCTAAACTTACTTTGATAGAAATCTAAAAGAAAGTAAACATTTGTTATTTTAGTATTTGGAAAAATTCAAACATTTTTTAATATACCGGTTACTGCTTATATAAGGATTACATACAATATTCCAGCCCATCCTAATTTAAAAGACTCATATACAAAAATCAGGTTGTTCCTCTATTGAACAAAAACTGAAAAAAAATGATAGAAAGTATTAATATTTAATTATTTACATTTTTAAATATTTGAATGAATCGTTCTGTAATTACAGAGTTGGAAAAAAAATCACATTTTATATATCATAATTTAGATAAATCTTTGTATAATAAAGACCTTTACTGGAGTAAAAAAAAAAGAAAAAAGGAAGAAAAATTTAATTTTTAAACTATGAAAAGAATACAGGAATACAAATTAACTATTCATTATAAAGATACTCATAGCAACCAAAAATGACCATCGTGAAGTTTATTCATCCAACCAAACAAGCGGCACAGTGAACCATAAATTTCTACACGAACGTTGCGGGCTGATGCTGGAGAATTCTTTAATAAGCTAGAGTATTTTGCTTCATTTTAAAGGCATTTTATCTCCATTAAAAAGTCTCTAGTGTCCCTCAAAATGTATCGATTGAATGGAAGCAAGCACTCATGTATTTGCCTCATTAGTGGAATTGCGTCCTGCTCTAGAATTTTTCAGAAAGAGAGGGGGCGGGGAACTAAAAGATCTAGAAAAAATTTTTTGATGGCTTGTAAGCAAAAACAAGAAGTGAAAAAAATTTCCTATCAAAAAGAAAACCTTTCGGGAATTCGAGAGATGTGGTGTAAGTGGATACTTTTTTATTCATGTTTTAAATTCGAGGAAGTACTATGAGTATTTATCTTTTACATATTGTTTCAAAATTTATAAGATTTATTATTATGTATAATATTGTATTTGGATAGAATTCTATGCAACATACTTAGTGCTTTATATTTAAACATTGTAATGAAGAATTGATATCAAAAAGAAAAATAAGTATCGGAAAAGAATGAGGAATTTACATAAGCGATTTTTTTTTCTTGTTCAAAAATACTTACGAAAATAATCGAAACACTTAAATGCACTTTACTGATTTCCATAAATTATAATCAAATTAAAGTTCATTAAAAATTATATCGAATATATATCCATTTTAATAACTTGTTTGCATAACCTAATAAAAGATATAACTTTAAAAAAGAAATATGTTTTAGTGTTCTGAAAGAACAAAGTCTACATAGTTTTATTGCTTATATTGTTTAATGCACCAAAAGAGTTTTTTTTTTAAATGAGCTGACCCGAACAGATTGCACTTTTGATGACATTTAAGTGACATAGGAATACAATATAACAAGGAACCGGCTATCAACTAGAAAGCTATTCAATGACTTTGAGGGTATGATGTTAAGAATTTGACTTAATATTGCGTGAAGTAATAACCACATGCATAAACAAATTCGAGCAAAACTTATTATAAGGACTCTATTAAAAAGAAAATTAATATTCGGTTTATAACACCTGTTTTTTATAAAGGAAATAAATGAGTGATTTTTTTATTAATTCCACATTTGAATAAAAATTCCCATTTTTAATTAACTACACTTTGAAGAGTAATCCACGTAAAGAAAATATCAAATAAGAAGTTCAAAATATCAATATAAATATTTAAATAAAAAAATGCGTTGAGAAAATTCTTTACGAAAATAATGCAATTTTGAATACATTCAATCAAGCCATGCAGAGACAAATTAGGAAAGTCGATCCTAAAATAGTATCAGATTATTATGTTTCGAACTTCTTAAAAGACTTTTTGCGCTTCCTAGTTTAACTCGTTTCCGTGCGCTGATATTTTGAAATTCATCACAAAATTAATAAATACCCAAATATTTACTCACTCGTTAAAAGTGTCGTAGGCCTCACCAATTCAAAACTAATGAAAGTTTTTTTTTTTATACAAATAAAGTTCGACCTGCTGTAATTGGAGAAAGTGAATGGACATTTCCATGATAAAAATGTAAAGTTTTGAGAATCGATATATAGTTAGATGATTTATATTAAAGTCGCATGAAAAGAATTCTAAAATCAAGTATTAGTAATCAAAAATATGAACCCTAATTTAGATAAGGCTGTTCTATGTTCATTAAAAAGTGGATGCCATTTTCTGAAAATTGTGATATAAAATGACGATGACATATAGCAATAAACATAGCATAAACAAAATTCCCGCAATATTTTGGTAACCAATTTAACGTCAATGCACAAAACTTTCCTTTTCTTAGATTTTATGTAACATGTTTTTTAGTTACATTTTGTCTTCATCAGATTGTAATACTCAGGTTAAATGTGGATTCTAGTTAAAGTAAGTTACTTTCTGAATTTTTTAACAGACTCACAAGAATTTCAGTGATACGTAATCACATCATAACAAATCAACTTCTCTTATAAAAAGTGATCATAATAAATCACCATAAATCTGATGTGTTTGAACACAATAAACTACCACTCATGAATTGCGGTCCCTTCTGGAGAGAATGGAAGAAATTCTTACCAAAGTAAGCAAGAATCTTTAAATTTCTCCTTGCTTTTAAAGAGTTTTATTTGATTTAAATATTAACATTCTTATTTTCTATAACTATGCTTTTATCTGCATGTGGCATCATCACTCAAAGAATGACACATTTCCTTTTACTGTATGCCAATGCAATGTCAATCAGTTTCCACAATGAAGATAATAACAGAATACTCACATTATGAATCTTCAAAATTAGCACTGATTGCATGCTGATGAAAGCTACATTAAACAGTTTTAGTCAAATTTAAAGCAAATCATAATCAAAACTTAATTCAATTCTTTTACCAGGACTAAAAAGTACTGTAAATCGATTTTTGGTAACAATTGGACTGCCAATATATGTTCCTTGCCAATATTCTAATTCTGCGTTGTAATATGTGACAGAAAAATGAAGAAGGAAATCCATATTTAGAAATAATTTTACATAAAGAAATCTATTTACTCGTTTAAATCCATTCTTGCATAAAATGAAAGATAAAACAACTAGAATTTTATTTCTAACTACTAGAGTTTCACTAAACTACTAAACTACTAGAGTTTCATTGCTAACTTACAAGAACAAATTCATTCATTCCTCATTCAGATTTTCAAAAACATTGATTGATTTTGAAATGCACCGATTGTTTTCTTTTTGTGACAAATTTATTAAATTTATTAAACCTTTTTTCGCAGAAATAGGGAATCTTTTTTTAATTTATACTTTTAAGATTAAGCTATAGTTTGTTTCCTTGTGGTGTTGGTTAAAGTGAAATCGGTTTGGAATTTAATTTGTACAAAGTTGAAATTAAAAGCAATTTCCACTTTGAATCAAATCAGAAACAAGAGGAATTTCAAATCTGCCCTGAAGCAACAAATTTTGATGACAATGTGAATTCTTAGAAGCATTTAAGAAATACAAATACAAATTTCTTCTGAATAAAATATCTAATATTTGAAATTACACTTTAAAAATTTGTTTTTTGTAATTTACTATGATTATTTTTTTATACACTCTGAAACTAATTGATAATAAGACGAATCGATTTTGTGTCCATTATTTTGTAAATAAAATATATTCCCCGCCATTAATCTGTTATCATTTTCCAAAATTAATCATTAATAATCGGATTATAATAATCGAAATCTTTAATAATCGGATTATAATAATCGGCTACCCCTTTGTCGGCGTTACCCCTATGCAGGATTCCTGGCATAGAGGTAGCGCGTCTTCCCCATGACCTGGGCTTTCCGCGATCGGTCATGGTTGTTCTTCTGTGTTCTATCAGTAAGGTGTGTGAATGTGCCCCCCCCCTGTAAAAAGGAGTTGTGCAAGCGAATGTGACACATCAAATAGCTGCGTTTCTCTCTTGGCCATAGTTGGAGCTTGTGAAAAAAAAAAAAAACTCTCGCTTAAATCGCTGACAGATCTGTCAGCAGTGCTTATAAAGTGCAATAAGTAACAACATTAACAGGCCTGATATTTGGGAAATAGAGAATATAAATTCATTACGTGATAATGAGCGCTGTTATGATGGAATTCAATGACAGCTTGAGGAACTAATCATCCAATTACAACGCCAGCCGTTTTCAAATCAATTCGCAAAGATTCATGTTCTTATAAATTACAATAATCACACGAATCTCTGCGAATTCTATAGAATCTTTTAGTTACATATCTCTATTTTTGTAAATGCCTGTCATTTACTAAGTTTCTTAGAATTCAAATTTAATATTATTGATTTATGGAACGCCTAATAATAGTAAAATTTTATTTGCGGTAACTTAAAATATACTATACCCGAATATAATTTCGGGTTCAAGCAATTGAATATAATATCATGTTAAATTATTAGAATATTTCTCTCCATTAAAATCAAACAAGTTCTATTCTATATTTATATATTCATTTCATAGTCATAATGTATCACCTCATATAAAATGGGTAGAAATAAGAATAATTAAGAACAAAGAGAGCAAGAACCTCATTAAAAATTATAAAGGATGGTATATTTTAAATTTCAAACACTCGGAAACGAAGCAAAAATTATTTTCGTTTTTCTTCCCGAATGTCGCATTAAAACGAAAACATACATTCATTTCAGTCTCAATTTTAAAATTAAATATTAATCTGAATAATTATTTCAATCTACAATAATTAATGCATGCCACTAATGCAGGCAAGTCATGAAAAACATATAAAGAAATGTTGAAAAGTATTTCATTATTAATCACATAGTAATAAATTGAGCTACGGATGTGACAAATATTTTTGTTGTATGGATATTTATATATATTGTGGTGAACGAACATACACTGAAATGACAAAAGTCATGTCATAGAAGCTTGGCACATGCTCTGTTCTGAAAATTTATGTCCTTATCTGAGAAGTTGAAAAGATATTTTGAAAACAATATTGAATAATGAATCAAATATGATGGATATCTGTATAACGTTTTGCGATAGCAAATTTTGCAACTGATTTTACAATACATTCATTAAACAGGTGATTTGACGAATGGTGTGGTGAATTTGACATTCATCTGTTATATTAAATATCTAGACAAATATGCTGCAATTTTTATTTGATTGAAGTTTGTCAATTAAATAAAAACAAGCAAGGATAACCTTCCAATGTTTGTTTGTTTTTGTACACATTGGAATGGTATAAAAAGAAATGGCACAAAGATCGAAAGAACAATCGTACCATCTCTCTTCATATTTTCTTTTTATTTAATACTCATTGGTTCAAGCTATCTATCCAAAAGTATCTGTAGCACATGAAAATTATAACGTTCATGTGCATATTAAGCAAGCAAAACAGAAGGCACGCGAAAAGCATGTCATATTATATTTTTTTAAACATCTAAAGACCGTACATATAACATAATTTATCAAAATACGTAGAGTAATAAATTATCCTTCCACAAAACAGCATGACATTATATGACTTGACAAAAGCATTTAGAATAGTTAAAAAATTATGTTAAGAAAATAAAACTGAATAAATGTATGATTAACGCTGTTTAAATCTGAATTCAAAGTGATTAAACCTAAAACTGAGTGAAAAAAATAAACTAAGAATAGTATCCGAAACTAAAATTAACTATAAAATTAATAATATAGTATACAAAAATTTACTTTGATAATTAATAAAGAAAACCAAGAATATTAAAGAAATAATAACGAAATGCAAGTAATGGAAATTAATATGGGGAAGAACTGGCTCGAGGAGTTTTATAATTTATGAAAACAGATAATTCGTATTTCTGTGTCACCAAAAAAAGCAAAAATGCATCGCGATTCAAATATTCTGGCATTAATTTCCTTCAGTCCAAATGAGCTATAATTTTGCCATTTCAAATTCTTAAGCAATATTTTCTTTAATATTTTCTTAATATTTAATTTTTTGTACCTTCTAAAGATTTGTAATAATTACTTTTGTAACTCTGCATCGCTTTTAGATTGGTCTCCACTGATTAACAAGAAACTTTGTCGTAATTTATGTAATGGTGAAATAGTATAAAAAAAGTAGGCTTGACAAATGGAACAAAAAAAGAGCCTGAGTGGTAATAAAGAACCCTAAAATAGGCTATTCAAAGGGAGCACAATGTTACGAAGTTATCACGAAACATTTACTAAACCTTATCCAGGTGAATAGACTTAAAAGATTAAGTATAATACTGCAGAAAGAAAAAGTTATGTAAATATATGCATATGCTTATATAGAAATGTATTTATTAATCATTTTGATGATTGCAATCATTTATATTTATTTAAAAAAACATTAAAATATATCTTCCGTTATGCTAATATTAAATTCTGGTACATTCGAAAATATTTTAACAAAAGTAACGATTTTCAAATTGACCATGAGACGATTAATGTCTCGCGCATTTCATACAAAACGATCCATCTCCTTTTGCCAGAATATAGGAGCGATTAAAGGGGAACATTTCCATTTTTTAATCCATCTGGCATCCATTAGGGATAGGAAAATGCTTTGTAAATGGACAATAGTCGGAAACAGGGTTTCCGCGAAAATTGTTCTGAAGGAAGTCATTTTCAGAACCATAATCAGTGGTGATTATGGAGGCGGCAGAATTGTGTAATTAGTGCCAGAAAATTAATCACCGTAACCGCAATACGCAAATTATAACAGCGAAACCTTCTTGCACCTCAACTCAACTCTCCTGTCGGAATCGTAATATTCTTTACCTTTTCTTCGATCCCTACTAATCGACGTTTTTTTTTTTTTGCTGTTTTATTTTTTTTTATTTTTTCACTGTGCCTTTTATCTGTTGAGTTTTAGAAGATATGGTAGGTAATTAATGGAAGTGGGTTTTCTGCACCGTGTAAGAAGAAAATAACAAGCTTCTTTAATTAAAGAAATTTATAAAGTGTTGAAGTAGATGATAGGCAAGGAAAAAAAATAAGTTGTTTCCTTCATCGTATGGGATCACACAAAACATGTCTTGTTTTTAGAAGGCTGAAGAAGAAGTAATTTCCCTTGTAATTTTCCCTGCATATGCTTACATCAAAAATTGTAGTCTATTAATTAATGGAATTATAAAAAAAGATGATTAAAATTTTAAACTCTATTATCATTATATTTTAAATTACTTTTAAGTCTTCAAAGAGATTATTTGCAGCTTTAAAACAACAACAACAAAAAATTTCTTAACATCAGTCTTTTGGAAAGTATTTCTCTTTAGCATACAATTTTTTTCAATTAACAGTATTGATTTTTGACGCTGTTAATATTTCAACAGAATTTTGTAGTTATAATAATGTCACTTATGCCTGTCTGAAGAATCGGATTTCTTTTAAATTAGAACATTTTTCCATGTGATAAGTAGATTGTTTAGGAGAATAGGGAAACACATCAAATGACTGGACATAATTTTGAAAAGCAAAATTTCACCTATTATTTAATTTAGTATTTCTTTCTAATGAATGCACTATAATTAATGTTTCTGCAGCATTATACGTTTGAATTTTTGCTTAAAACTCGGGCATCACAATCGCAGATATTTAATTCTTTTTAAAAAGCAGGGAACTTTAAATGTATTTGAAAAATTATTACATTTATAATCATTACTTATTTTTAATTTAATGCATTTATCTCATGAAAAATCACGCTGTTATAAACAGAGTGCCTTTAAAGTACTTATATAAATATATTTAAATAATTTGTACTTATAATAAGACTATGAATAACATATATTAACTTACACTTAGCATAATTAATTTAATCTAAGACGTTTTAACTTCATTTAGAAGATAGTTTAAATGTTAAAGACAATTACTCGTATACATATGTAATTAATTATTTTATTAATAATCAGGTATTTCCTACTTATATTTTAGATTTTAAATTACTAAATCCCTCAAATTATTCCATCAGTACTCCTTTTTACCAAATGCGGAAACATGTCCTGCTCATCATAAAAATCCTTTCATAATTAATTGTCCTCGGGCTTGAAATATAAAATGTTCGGTGATAGATTTCCATGTCTTTATATTTAAAACTCAAACAGATATCATTTACGAAAATAAAGCACGTAGCAAAGGAATATAAAAGAATGCAATGCTGAAATAACGGTTTCAGATACTCGGGAGTAAAAATAACGACGGAACAACTTCCCAGCCGGAATCTTTCACTGTTTTGAATAACTTCTAATTTATTTGCTGCATGCGAACAACAAGGAGAAGAATAACAGATTATTATCCTCCTTTCAAAACTATCAAAAACGAAAAATAAAGGCAAAACGGCTTGCTTTCAGAATCACCAGGGGGGAAATGTTTTACCTTTTCGAAAGCATAATCATCATCGTTGGAGCGGAAAGATCGCTAAAGACTGAAGCTAATTTGTCTATAAAAGTGTCGCGATACGGCAGCTTAATTAGACCCAAAAGGACTGAATGCGTTCCATCCAATCTTTGCAGAGAGTCAAAAATGACAGTTCTGCTCTCTTAAAAGTATCCTGAAACATCACGATGACTTACTTTTGCTGCTCTCTTTAAATCTTGGAACGAAGGCATTTCTAGCAGCCTTGCGAGAATGGCTCTTATGCGAGAAAGCGTAGTTGCCACATAAACTGGAGGGATTAAAACTTTTTAAACTACTTCGCCTAGGAGGATGGCGAGCGGGCTAATGAGATAGTTAGTTTCTTTTTAAGGTTAAGACGGAAGCACAGCAATCTGCTGTGAGTGTTTATCAGAATTAAAATTTGAAAAAGTGTCTAAGCTTGTATCACGGAAAGCTTTTAAATAATTATCAATAAAAATATTTTGATGTCAGCATGATTCTGTAATGAGGGTATTCTGGATCCCAAACGAAATATCAG
>JAPMOR010027009.1:0-39547 GCA_026543865.1 Argiope aurantia
AAATTTATTTGCGAATAAAGTTTCCGTAACTGTATTATGCCATAAAATAATAAACCATTGAGCCAATGAGCGATTTAAAAAAACAACAACTTAAATTTACTGTTAATTTTCAGAGTTCATTATTTGATCCTGCATTTATTTAGAAATTTCTTGACACTTTTTGACCATATTTAGAGCTCTTTTGTTGTTTAACACATTATTAAATCTTTCTTATTTTAATTCGAAGGATATATTAAATTAAATTCAGAAGTAAAAGTGTAATCCTTTAAATAAAGTGATCCGCTTGCCAATATCCCTACGTGAACTAAAGGGAGGAAGTTCTGAGAAATGCGAAACTGATTAAGGTAAGGAATGAAAGGATCATTTCGTGTAATGAAATCCCTAGTCTTTAAGTGCCAAAGGTTAGCACTTAAAGACTAGGGAGTGAAAAATAGCCAATAATTTTTTTGCCGCGATTCGGAGTCAAGACAATAAAGCTCCGATTTATAAAATATTTTTTTAAATCTTTTCTTAATAATGAATGTGATGAGAAAATATTATACAATCTCATCAGTTCATTTTGCAAAGAAGTCAACATTCATTTTATCTACATATGCCGACAGTTCAAGAAAGATATTAAAGAAAAGAGAAATTTGTATCGAATGGAATACAACAATAAAATCCTAGAAGGAATGAAGGGCCTTAAAAATTATTTTTCAACAATCACTGTGTAGTGTAAGGGTATTTTTAGGGTAATTAACAAAAAAAAATGTTTTACAGTTTGTAGTTTTTACTTGGAATCGTAGACGGTACTTAACTAGGAAATGAAATGACCTAAGAAAAATTCGCATTGTTTGCAAATTCGAGTAAAAAACTCTTGAATTGGCTAAGTTGCACGATACTCAAGTTAACAAGAGCAGTTGTATTAGAACTGCCAGATGATCAGGAATGATTTCTGGCAATGATCTGTTCAGCATTGAATTTCCTAAATTTCAAAAATGTTCACTGGTTTTACGCATCTTTGAAGATAATTTACTATTTTGAAGCACAGTTTTAAAAATTAGTAGCGCACAAAGGCGGAGTGTTTCACTATCTCCTTCTCCAAATGAAATAAATGCCACTGATCAAACTCAGCCAACAACCTCGGCAAAGAATGTAGTTCGGAATGCCTCTCTCCATCAGAAGCAGATAAGCGGTTGCCAGCCCACCGGAGTCGCTTCTGAAACAGAACCGCATTGTGGGTCGCGACGTCGGCAAGGGCTTCATCGAATACTGACAGACGGGAGACGGTCGGACTGGTAGACATTTTCGGAAACAGAGTTTCTAATCATGCTGCTCATCATTCTGCTCTTAAATATACGGAATAAATTTCAATAAAACATTTGTCTCCGTTATTTTGAATGAAAGGTTGAAAAAAAATTGCTTATTTGGAAATAATTTTAATTTATAATTTTTGACTCAATATTTTACTCTACAATGTTTTTTTTAAATAGAATTACCAAATTTTTTACCAAAATTGAAATAGAAATATGTAAAAACGAATTCTTCGCGCAACTATAATTTATGAAATTTATTAAAAGTGTTTCGAGTTTTTCCAAATTCAGTTTTTTTTGTGTGTGTGTGTGTGTGTGTGTGTGTGCACGTTGAACGTTAATTATCTAAAAAGATTCATATCCAAAACACAAATATTTAAAATGAATGTTTTTCACAAATTAAAGGAAAATATTAAACTTTATCATGAGTCGTTTGTTGGATATTCAAGAATTATATTCAGACAGACAGTTTATTAGTGTGGAAAAGGTCAAAGTTCTAGTTCCTACACGATGTCTTTATAATTAAATGGAATCCATAAAAAATTGCTAAATAATAATGGAACAGATGCCTTAATGGGCTCCGAAATTATTGATGGAAAATATTAACATCTTGATTCAATTTTAATCAAACATCGAATTGAAATTTGGGGGAAAAAACACTTTTTTTTTGTAAGTATACTGCTCAAAAAGTTCCTACGTATCAACTTTGACAGCTCTAGATTCCACCGGTGATTTGGCAGCGTTTGAAGGAATTTTACATGATTCCTGTGAAATCATGCGTGACGGAATTTACTTAAAGTATGCCATACATTAGCCTATTAAAAAGAAAAGAAAAACATGAGCAGGTTTTGAGACAATATTGCACCGAAAGGAAATTCAACAGAAGGCCTTCGATAAAAATTCACCGAATGCATCTCAAACGGCTTTTCTTACAGTGGTTTAGGAAAGGTTTAAACAGCCCAGTTATTAGAGGAAGAAACGTAAAAATTAAAATACTTAAAGTATTTTCATTGAGTATAAGCGCGAAAATAAAAATAAGTTCAACAGTGAAATATATATCATACGATCAATATTCATTCATTTGAAATTATTACAATAACCGCGTTAGTATTAATAATATCCAATAATTAATAAAGCTAACAGAGCTTTTCAATCGCAATTATTAATAAAAACCGATTAATCACATTGGTAGCAATAAATTGTTATTGAAAACCGCCTGACGGGTGTGTGTAGAAGTCCAACAGGCCCAATCATTGCTTTATTCGGCATGAAAAAATGAAACACATGTTAGAAAACACAGTCATACACAAGAAGAGGCTTATATTAAACAATAGCAAATTGTTATTAAACAACAGGAACAGCACAAAGCAGTCAGAGAGCTTTTGTTGCAGTTTAGCACTCCAAAAAGAGAGATCGGTCGACTACTCTCTCTCGAATTGACTGACCCCTTTCGTCTTTGCTTGTATAACTACCACGGCAGGGACAGAATGTTTTAAAGTAAACGTCGGTACTCGGATCTTAATGCAGATATCGTCAAGATTCGAGAATATTCGGGAATCTTTATTTTTGTTGCCGAAAGCATCAAGTGCATCGCCAAGTCCGGGGGGGAGGGGGGAATAATTCACCTGGCATCAATTAAGCAGCCTTTGGAATATCTGAGAACCTCTCTTCTTTGCCATGAACTGACTGCCAGGGAAACAATATTACAAATTCGTAATAATATGCATTGTAATTTCATTTAACTTGCATGGCAACGTGCACATTAAAAAAAATCTTTGTGTGCATGCTTCTTTTTACATGATAATATTTGAAGACTTCAGCGCTGTTTTTTGATTATGTCACGTGATAAGTTTTACCCCCCACCACCAAAAAAAAAACAAAAAAACTCAACACTGTCTTTAGGACATCAAAATCTACCAAACTCAGCGCCAAATTACTTCTTGGGTGGTAGACAATCCCTAAGAAAAGAATTTTTAGAATTTTTATTAAACATTTAATCAAAAATTTAAATAAATTGTGAAGTTTTTCCTCAACAACTTCAAAGCATACTGTACAACATTCGCTTTTAAACCGCTTTAAAAATTTAGCTTTAAACTGATACCAATTTTGTTTATATAAAATTCATTCTTAAAATTTTAGTAATTCTTAGAAATTAATTTTAAATACAGCTTTGTAAGAATGCTTGCTTTTTTTTTTATGAATAACTCGCATGCTACAAAATAGCAAATTCAGGGATAGTCAGTGGCAATATTTTAAGATTTCTCCCGTGACGAAGCAATAATCAATATTAAATTTATTATTATATATTTTGCTACCTAATGTTTTGACTCTGTTTTCATTATATGAATGTATTTTTAGCCCAATAATGTTTTTTATCTGGTATTCTTTTTATAAATACCATGATGTTAAAGAGATTAATTATAGATTGCAATGGCTGATGCAATCATGGCAGATGACTCAAACCCAAAACGAATTTTTTTTGGAATAGAAATTCAGATTGCTTCTAATTATTTTGATCATTTGACTGTAATGATTTCTTATATCTAAGGAGTTTTACAGAAACGTTCTGCTCTATAAAATGGTGTAAGAGCTCGATGTCTGAATTTCTTTCGTAGAAGTAGGGTATAGTAAAGCCAGAATACCATTCCGGGATATTCTATTCTCTTTATTTTCCACTAAAAATAAAAATTGAAAGTTAAAATATAGGGATATTTGTTTATTTCTCACCCTCCTAAATAGGAATGAATATGCAAAAGCAAACGAAGGCAGGGGGAAATGAAAGGCCATTTAAATGTATATGATGCTTTAATTTTAAAAGCAAAGCCCTTTTCCGTAATATAATTTAGCTCTGACGAGCTGGATAGTGGGGACTAAGATTTGCGTGATATCAGAGGAGTCCATTTTGATAAGTTAGAAGACGGACATGAATCAAAGTTGACCAGGTCTGGTTGTATTTTGTTCTTTTATAATGCGAAATTCGCGATCGACACTTTGTAGAGAAGTTAGGAAAAATGCGTCGACGGGTCATACAGGTGCAGCTCTCAGCAGATGTACTTGTCTGTTTGAGACAGAAGGGGAGCCGCCACAGCGATCCCTATTGCTATCACTATGACGCTAAAAAGACAATAATTTTACTACATGTTTATCTTGATTTGTCACTCCAAATTTTTATATATGATAAGTCCAAAAAAGTTTATTATAGGTTCAAATACGAAAATTAACTCATGAGTTCAGATTTTCGAAAAATATCGCATCAAATTTTCTCATCATTCATGGGATTTTAAATAACTGCAAATCCTGGGTTGGGGAACTATACAAATGAAGGGGCATTCAATCAAACGTAGACATTGTTTCTAACAAATATTTCTAATAATATTTTTTCTGCGTTACTTAAAGAAAATGGATCCTTAAAATTTTTACCGCTCTTGCTACCAGTTTGGTATGATGCACGGATTGGATGCTCTGAAAGAAATGATTTTGGGCTTGGTTTAGTTTAGTTATATTAACGTCCCGTTTGAAGCAACACTTGGGCTATTTTGGGACGGACCTCGTAATTTTGAACCGTGGCCAGATGACGAGGGCGACACCTGAGCTGGCACCCCCCTCTCCACACCACACTACACCAGCGGGAGGACGTTCGGTCATGACGGATTCAGCATGCAACAGACCCCCTTACACGATGGTTCTTCGGTGGAATCGGGTCTCGAACCTGAAACCCACGGGCTTCGAAGCCGAGACCTTACCACCGGGCCACTGCTGCCTAAATGATTTTGGGAGCAACGTGATACAAATAAAAATCTCTAAGAAAATAAATGTCTACTAAAATTATTAAGGTAAAAATCTTTATACTATTCTCTGGGATTGTTTCTTTCGTAGTTTCTCCGAAAGAAATCAAGAAAAATAGGCAAATTCGTTTATATTTAGAGATTTACTCTTCAGTTCAGTTTTGCATAGTTTTTTTTTGTTGTTGTTAGTTTTGAAACACCTTGTCTGCTACTTTTAGTTTATGTGTGAAGCGTTTCAAGCTTCGAAATACAGTCCCTCAGCCTTTAGTGGAAAAAACTTTCCATCCTAAATCCAAACCCCCAAAACTAGGAAAAGTCAAACCGTAAAACGGTTTTATCTTGCTTATAAGGCAAGTTACAACCATCTTTCGTAAGTATAATCAATTAATTTCTCGACCAATTATTATCTTAAAGAAGCTTTTTCTTTTTAAATAATTTGTACGCAAAAATATTTTTATATAAAAAAACATATCAAAACATATGATTTTTATGCTAAATTTTTTCATTAAAATGAACCAAATAAAGGTTTTAATGAATGATCAAACTTGAAATGTTAAGAAAAAGTGCTATCTAATTATTCAATCGAAATATCACGCTATTTTATGTTCTGTTGAGAAGTTTTGCCGTATAGGTTGTAATCTAAATCTATAGGACATAACCTATGTTTGTTTGTTTCTGCACGTCTCATTTTGGAAAAAAGTATGCTACACAGTTTAAAATGAAAGATTCATCCAACCCCGTGCGACACATAAGAGTCTATAAAGACATAAATTAAGAATTTGTATGGATGGAATCAATGTTTCGTGCAGTCTTTCCGAGTGCGCTGAAAAATACTTTCTTTTTTATTTTCGATAACAATTTCATCCGCGACAGTCGAGTCCCGAGCTCTGTTTTGGTTCTAGCTACAGCCGCATTTCAGAAGTGCGTAAGGGAAGCCGGGGTTCCATCCATCAGTGCCGGGGAAGGTTAAGAACAAGGGGGCTTTGTCCCGAGCTGACAGCACCTAGTGTGGCCCGCATTCTGCGAGCTTAATGTCTCGTGAAGCCTCCACCACTCCCTCGATGACGTTTCCACCGTCCCGATACTTCGGTTTCAGTGCAGAACAGGGCAGTTTTATTCGCAAGGAAATGTGCCTCGGCGTGTGCGGAGAGTGACATTGGACTCGATGTCATACGAAAGGATGAGCGCGGCGTCACATTTTACACAGTTTTAAATTGCGTGATGCTTTAGTGTGGCAAACGAACATCCGAGGAAAATGCGAGGCAAAACGTTGGACCCATTCCGTGGAAATTTCGAAATCTGCAACATTGATACAAACAAATTTGAGTCAACACAATTCACCGGAGACTCCATGATCACGGGACATACAATAAATTACTGAAGCCGCATCGATTTAATTTAGTCTAACTGCAATACCAAAAGGGATCGATATGGCAGCACATCGTGGAGCAAGATGGAATAGGATTTTAGATGGCATTCGTATGTGACGGTAGATGAATCAGACTTCCTTATTCGATCAATACAAATTATGTAGATCAAAATAAAAACTTTGCTTTAAAAGTTTTGCTTGAGAAATTGTCACTCCACTTCACTTGTACTGTTTACAGAAATAACATTAGCATGATCGTGAATTATGTTCTGTACGATACGCGTGAAATGATCTTGTAAGTACAAAGTACAGTTGAAAGCATCTTGTAAATATGTGTTGCAGTTTTGAGACTATGTTAGAAAAATTTATAAAAGAATTCTTAGATCTATTGTTAAAATGATTGATTTTATAGCAGGGTCATGGATGATTAAGAGAGAATGCATAATTTATCATATATCAAATCTGTGGTCCAATAAATTTATTGGTTTTCAATAAAAATTAATTAAAATATCGCATTACAAACTTTAAAAAAACTTCGAATGATATATCAGAATTTATTCAATTTTTGTGACGTCAAATCGCATGATAAATATAAATATTCGCAACATTTTAATTTAAGTAAGCATTATATTGTGCAGTGAGCATACACCTGTGTTATAATGTCTGCTATAATGCATTGCTTACAATTTGGGCAAACTTTTTTATTTAAAAAATATGTTATCATTCTGTTCTTGGTTGCTAATACATGGAAGAATTAAATCCTGGTTTTACATTTTTTAAAATTTCCTCTTAACGATTCTCAGTTATTAAAAGCATTGAATATGGAAATTCGAAGAGATGTTTTTTTTTATCTCAAATTAAACTCCTTTGAACGAACTAACTATCGTCCAATGATGCTGATGAAGACGGGTGCTTCCAAAGTAAACAAAAAAGGAATGAAATAAAAATCCTCAAAAACTTTAGTCAAGTTCCGATGCAAGAGCCAGAATTCTATTACAGAAGAAAATCTGGAGCAAGCAGTATGCTGTTGGTTTAAACAGCAGAAGGACATCTGAGATTTATGAGGAGCAATTTAACCTTTAAATGCCGGGTTTACGCTCGGCCAGTTGTAGGCAGAGCATGCGCAAAAAAGGACTAATTTATGTTTGCCACAATTTCATAAGCTAAATTCAGGCATTCCATGCTTGGTTATAAATTGTTGTTTTGGCGTTTCTGAGTTTTTCTATTTCATTGTGTATCGTATTAAAGTTATGGATATTTACACAAAGAAACATGATAAAATAAAATATATGTCAACCTATTTAAATTTGAAAAATTATAAAAAAGAAATGGCAAAGAAAACGAGAAAAAAAAACACAACCTCGCGTCAGAAAGAACAAAGATCAAAAAATGTCGGAATTAATCTACAAAAAAATTATCATTTTTTCCCCCCAAAAAAAAAAAAAAAAAAACCAACAAAAAAAACCCCACCAAATTTGCGCAGTAAGAAAAAAAAAAAAATACAATACAGCGGCATGCTGTATGTCGGGACAATTATTTGCCATCGACCGAACTGCATTTTTCAGTCTTTTTTTATCTTATAATTTTTGATATCTTATATCACCACTCAACTGCCATATCGTTCATTTCATCTCCGACTCACTGGAGGGGGAGTCTGTTGTGAAAGCTTATAAGCCAATTAACAGCTACGCTACCATAGCAATTGCTTTTCTATTGTGGTCATGTTACTGGGCTGTGAACCACAAGGTCCCAGGTCCTATCCTCACTCATAACAGTTCGCTACATCCTTTTTATATCTTATCTTGACGTCTTATAACTGGTCAAGTGTCAAACTGGCATTATTGTCAATTGTCTACACCCAGTTCCAATTAATTTTATTCAAAATTCTGAATACGTCCGTTTCCGAACTTGCATTGATAACCGTAGACAATGAATCATGCGTGAAAGAAAAAAGTTGAAATTACTTTTGGCGGGTAAGTTGTATCATTGTTTTTTACATTTAAATGTGGTGGGTGATGAAGTTGAGTGTGTTACCTCAATATTCCTGAAGAGATAGTTTCCTCAACCTGAAGAGATAGTTTCTATTGTCGAGTTTCCTAAAAAGAAGTGATTTATACAACTGTTAAACAATGATTTCTCATCTGTTGTCAGGTAAGCCATCAATGTTTGATATTGTATTTGAAAATTATATTAGATGCAAGATTTTTTGGGAAAATACTGTATGTTACCAAATATCTACATACATTTTTTTTCAAAATAAATATATCATATTATTATTAACTGGATTTTTTTTTTACCTAACCTAAGACTATTTTCCTATGATAAACTTTTTTGAAAATTCTAAACAAATAATCTTGCATTTAAGGGTTAAGGTTTCGCAATGGCATGGGACTTTTTACGTATGTTCAAAGAACAGGAATTGACTGTTCTGATTTAAGAAAATACTCTTTCGTCAAAAGCAATTCGGGCTATACGGTTTCGCTCAGCAATATCGAAAATTTTTGAATTTTGAAATTATTAAATTATTTTTCAGTCAGATTCAGAAGCATTTAGAAAGTTTCCATAAAACCTGATTCACAAAATAGGAAATATTTATCGGAGTGAATATTCATTTCTTTTCCTTGTGAAAGATATCTCATTATTTTGTAAAATAAAAAAACTATAAAAAAATTAATTGGGTCAGTTTTAATCACAATCTCTGCAAGCAAGATTACTCCTAAATAGGAAAAATAATATTAGGAAAAACATTCAAGTTGCGGAAGGAACTTACAATTAATTTTACCGTTGAGCTCTTTATTTAAGCATTGTATGCGTTTAAAATAGTAATAAATCTACGCTTATGAATATATAAAAAAAATTTTAACGATACACTTAAATTTCATATATTTTATTCAAATAATGGTTTCATTTCACCCTCGAAATAATGATTTCATATACTCAACAAAAGAGGAAAATTTCTCTACATTCCTATTCATTGAAATTAAACAAAAATAAGAATCGAGATCGGATATTTTTTGTAGAATTTTATGCTTTGAGATTCTCATAGTAGCAGACACATGCTTGTAGAGCGGTAATCCTCCGTAGGAAGGCACGAAAACAATGAGGATGGAAACGATGTAACTGATCATGCGCGTAGGTGCATAATATCGGTAAGAGAAAAAAAAAATACCTTCCGTTCGAATATTCATTTCTTTTTTAATTCTGTCCAGAGAGGCATAATTTTTGGGCTATGAAAAAATCGAATCATGAGCTGGAGTTTCTAAATTTGTTTTTCTCTGCGTTTTACTTTAGATCAAAAGCGCTAAATATAGATTGCTTCGATTCAATTATTAAATGCAAAATAAAGTAAGTAATAACTTTTACGCATTAAAAAAAAGACAAAAATTAATACTGTTCTGCAAGCACGTTTTTCACACAAGAAAAATATTTTGTTTGGCAAAAATGGGAAAAAGGCAAAAATGGAAAAAGGAAAAAAAAAAAAAAAAAAAAAAAAGAAAAAAAAAAAAAGGAAAGAAATAAACAATTATTAAAAAATATAATTAAAGTAATAATAATTAATAAAAATAAAGGTTATAAAATTTGATTGATATTTTTGCAATTCAAATGTTCGACTATTTTTAATTACAAATGTAGGTAAATCTAAAAAAAAAAAAAGGCGTTTGCAAAATTTCAGCGATTTTAACATCATTCTGTAGGAGTGATTTAAGCATAGGAAACCTCGGCTTTTAGTTTAGTGTAGTTAAATTAAAACCCCGTTTTAAAACAACGCGCTGTTCTTGGACGATCTCGTAATTCTGAATCATGACCCTATGCGAAGGACGATAATTGAGCTCACGTTCCCCTCTTAACATCTGCATCACACCAATGTGAAAGTGTTTAACCAGATTAACCAGGTCCGCCTGTAAGACAGTTCTCTGGGATAATCGAGACCTTGTTCCTTTATATAGTTTAATAAATCAAATATTAATATCTAAAATTCATTGAAATTTCTGGGCTTCGAAATGCTTTTCAGGAATCTTCCTGTTTGACATATAAAGGTTCAATTGCTTATATATATACGTTTATCATTACAAATTTTTTGAAAACATTTAATACTGTTTATAAATAATATTAATCAGATTTATGATCATGTTTAATAGAATTATAATAATCCAATAAATAATCTGAAAATACAATTTTCGCTGAATATGTTGTTGAGGTAAGGTGCATCATAAACTTATAAAGCCCTTTTGGTACAAAGAAATCAATTTCATTTCGCAACAATTTTTTTAATTAATATTTCTTATGATCATTTTTTTCATTCAGTTTTATGAGTTCGCGAAATTTTGTTAGTTCAATTTTGTACTTGTTAAATAACTTTTTAAATTAACTAGAAAAAAATTCAATTTTCTGTTGTTGGTTCATTAATTAAACAAATTACATTTTCACATCCAGATTAAGGTGATTAATTAAAAAAATATTAACCATTAAGAACATTTTCAGAATAGGCTCGGCCATTCCACATTTTATCTACAGAAAATAATATATTAAATTTCACCTTGTTTCATTTAAAAGTATCGAGGCTTATATCCTATCTTAGTGGCTAAAAGTATGTTAAGTCCAGATGGTTAGCAGATATTGATGTCTAGCTTTCCACTGCAAGAACTGAGTATTATAGTTCCCGCTAATTCTGTACAATGAAAAATGTGTGTACTATGCTAAAGTCGCAATTGTTAAGGCAGAAGAAATTGAGGCAAGTATCCACGTCCAATTTTGCTCAAATCTTGATAATATCTGAGAAGAGACATACAAAGTTGAAAAAAGTTTATGTAGATGATTGCGTGCACTTCATAAAAGTTCACGAGTTGTTAGATGCTCCTAGCATGGCAGTGAATGTGTCGAAAACGGTAATATCTTAATAACTGATAAATGTTAAACATCCGAGCTAAGGATTAAGCGTCATGAAATTAAATTAAACGCGTTAAAAATAGCTTTCGTGAATTGTCTAAAGAGTGGTTATTTCAGCTCTGAGTAGAAAAATTTCTTTCAAATGACGGTAGCAATGGAATGAATCGCAGGCCTTTGGACATTATTCGAGAATATCGAGAGCAGTTTTCAATGCTCCTTTATCTGCAGCAGCAAATGAAACAACACAATGCACACGTTTTTCGAAGTCCCACTAAACATTAATGGAGGGAATTACGAATATGGGAGTATCTGCGCTTTAGCCTCGAGGGTGGGACATCGGCCTCGAATATTATTTTTAAAGCGAAAATTATCCTAAAATAATAATTATCCTAAAATATAATGAATTGTGTTTCCAAAGCCTATTTCAGCTCTTCTTAAAACTAGCGATGAAATTGAATCAATTTGTGTTCATGAGATACATATCGAGTGTGTCTGGCTCATTCAATTCTGGAATCTGTAGTGAATCTTTCAAGGGGAAAAATGGCTTAACGTCGAATTTGAGCTTAAGACAGCGTGCAGTTTTTTTAAATTGTTTTTTAACGTATCGATTAATGTTTCATTGAGCTCCAAACAGAAAACATTCAAGACTCCATCTTACAGACTTTAAGAAATGTTACTGTTGCAAGGCTTTGAGGAGGATTCGCGTGGATCAAGACAGTAGAATCTTTTTTATGACTGGGAAGCGTAAAAAATCCATCATTTCAAAAATTATAGCAAAAACTCTAAATAGCAAGTAAGCAAATTTTAAAAGTATAATATCTGCAACAACATTTTTTACATACAAAAGTGAGAACACAAAAGAAAAAAATATTCATGAATTGGAACATAAACGAATTTCTTCACAGAAATTGCGCCCACCTACAGCAACAGATGGCCTGTTCAATAGAAGGCCACTCATCGCTATATAAAGAAATATTTGCAGTGAGACACCTGTGCTGCTGCTTGAGGCGCAAATGCAACTTTGAGCTAGTTATTACTTCTCTTATCAATGCAATTTCAGTTTCTACTCTTGTCTATTTCTTTTTTAGTTCTTTCAACATTTGGTGGGTGATGCGCACAGCAGTCAAATCGGCATCATAAAATTACCCTTTTTAAATCTAGTTCTAAATAGTTCTAAAGGTTATCGTCGATGCGTCATATAGGTATGAATTATCACTTCTGAAACTTACAAGCTGAACTTAAATCAACATGAATCTTCTAAATAAAAATTGAATATTTTTTTACATAAATATCTTAAGTGTTCTATGACAGCTGAATGAATAGGATAACACATTCCTGAAACGGGAAGTGTTAACTAATCAGTTAGCACAAAATGCAGAAAGGTAAGAAATTAAAAAAAAATGATAGCAAAAGAGATTGAATTCTACTCCAAAATACTAATTGTTTATCGAATGCCTTCTCATAAAATTCTGCGCATAACGCATTTGTCTACATCAGAAGTGAATGTCGGCGTGAACACGCTAATAAAGCACCCTACATCTTCAAATCGATAAAAGCATTAGTTCGTAAACAAATTAAGAAACTTATAATTACTTTTACTTAGATTCATGAGAACTATTAAATTTAATTTCGGAAAATTTATAAAAATTAAAGAAGCAATTGCGAGGAAATAAAATATCTATAACTGAAAAGACAGTTCTTTGAATTTTAAATGATATGCAAATAGTGTTTGCACGATAATCTGCTTCGAAGTTATTGAAGGAAAGCAGTAACTAGTGGAAATTCAGTAAAAGTCATGAAAGTTCTTACTTAGTAAATATCTTTTGCCCAAAGAGTAGCTTTATTGTAGAGCTTTTGAACTATTTTTGCTCCACCTACGAAGCATGAATAAATTCATGCACACCAGGTTACTAGCACTGCCATGTTAAAATTCTTTGTTGCAGTGTACCTTGAAGTATAGCATTAAATTCACCTTGTACAATTTGCTTTGGTCCAATGAGAAATTTTTCATTGCTTCTACGTTACAAGTTCATCAGATGTTTGCCTTAAGCAAAGGACACTCTTTGGAGGCAGAACCCCCTCCCTACCCCTAACTAGCGTCCTTCCCTTTGTACAGGAAAATTAATATAAATAACTCGTCCGAAATACTCGTCCCATGAAGAAGACCTGCTTCTCTGCCTGAAAGGAAGATAGTCGGCTTTAAACGTGTCGCTTTGACTCCCCGGACGGACGTCTCTCTCTGTCAGGGTAGAAGATGATCGTCCCCACTTCAAAGGGGAAGAGTGAAGTTGCTGCAGCGCTGCGATTAAAGAAATAAATAAAAGAGAGATTCTTCTTTTCTAGGCGCAAGGGGCTTTGTGCGCTTCCTTCCTTCCTCGTAAAAAAGAGAGAGAAAAGAAGTTGGAGAAAAAATGTCGAAGAGAGAGGGAGAGAGAGGTAGGGAAGGGCCGTTCCTCGGAAGGTGGAAGGCCTTGTCAGTTTCTAGAAATAAGAAACGGTGGAGCTTGTTAAAAAGCGATCGATGGAAGAAGGGGCATCCTTCCACATCCGCCCTCGCCCCTCTTCGTCGGGGGGGGGGAGCGTCCACGAAATGCCGACATTTCCAGGGGCGTAGGAAAGATGGGAAATTTTGGAGGGGAGAAAGAACGTTGATAGGTAAAGATGCAAAATCTTCCGCACTGATCTTAGAACTAAATTTATTTTGGAACATATGAAAATAATTTCTGCCAAATGTTTCTAAAACACTTCTCAAATGCGAAATTCAATGTTGCGAACATATACATAAGCGATTTGAAAAAAAGGTAATTCTGAAACAATTCCGGATCGAATCTGCCGCATTTCTTGTCATATATCGTATTGTCACCACAATCTACGAAAAATACGCAAAATAATTCATGTATAGGTAAATATGGAAATTCCACCTAGAAATACAATTCTTGAAAAAACAAATTCAAGTAAAAAGTATCATTAATTATTTTTAAAAAAATCATTCGCGCAACTGGAACTATTGAATCCTTTTTTTCTGTTCCTTTCTTTTTACCTAAAAGCAGGCAATCTACATCTCTACTAAGAAAAAAAGCGGGCACGTGTCCGTTTGCTTCTGCGATTCGCTTTAACAGACAGATCAAATTTGGCACAAACGTACTTCAGAGAGTGGTCACGTCAAAGCACTTTTTTGAAATTAGAATTTTAGTAAATTCAAACTAAGCAAAATTTTGGCATTTCCCATCTGCAATTTTAAAAATATCGCACAAATAGGATTTTAACACCTCCTTAATATTAAAAAAGATATTTTTCTAATAATATCCACTTAATTGTGAGTATGTATACATGCTCGTTTTTTCTTAATTGGAACAATTTGGAGGGAATTCATTGAAACAATTAAGAAAAGTATTTTTAAACATAGTTTTCAATAGCATTTTTAACTGTTGTAATGAAATGTTGCTCATTTTCGTTGTTTCTAAAACTACTTTATTGAGCTGGTTTTCTTCGATGGTTAAAAGACAAGAAATTGAGATTTTATTTTTCTTGTCATTTTTTTATTTTTCAGTAATGTAATCTAAAAACATTTCAAAAATAGAAGGGATTTAATGGCTATGTATATTTAGTTTTTAAAAATATTAAAATGCACATTGTTAATTTAAAGTTACAATAATTTATTTTTAAAAATACCCAAAAAAAATTAAATATCAATTCTTCAGAAAATTTGCTAGAAATTTTATAAAATTTATATAGTGAGAATTTATTTTCATAATTAAATTTAGCAACCCCATTATGGATTAAATCTAAGCATTCTGAAACTGCCAGTTTCAAGATCTGATCTGATAACACTGAAATACAGAACTTTGAAGGAAACTCACTGAAATATTCCCTAACTTTACATTTGAGAATTCCGAGTTTTTGTTTGCTTTTGAATCAATATATTGTCAAAAAATCAAATGTTATGTCAAAAATAATGCCAAGATGACTTACTGAATCTGAGAGACACAAACAAGAGTATTCATGTGACAAAAATAAATCAAAGGATGGGAATGTGCCTCAGAAGGCTACATTTCTCGATTGTCGAAAGAAGGAATCTGCTGTCCACGCACTCTGAAATAAAATCATTTGAACACAGACAGAAGACCAAACCATTTCAAATTATCAACAAATAAAAAATAAAAAATTCATTAATAATCAATATAATTTTTTTTTTAAAGTAAGGTTTAGAAACCAAAGAGACAAAAATTATGCTTTTCATCCTTTCGTCGTCAGCCATGGTATGGAAACGTTCAAATATAATGCAAACCGGTATAAAATGAAAACTTTAATGGCTACGCAATCAAAATTCGCCGACAATGCTTTTGAAGAATGAATTAAAAAAAACTTTATATAAATTCATGAAAATTTTAACGTGTGAGAAGATATACATAATACAAACCAGAGGAAGGTGTCTTCCCTATTCTGTGCTATAGATGCATTTTTCCCAACCGATCGAAATCAAAATTTGACAATTGCGGTTACAACATTACATGCCAAATTTGATGTGTCTGAAACATTGCGTTTCGAGATATAACGTTTATGAGCTTCTGATAGACCAGTAAAAATACAATTCCTTATTCCTATCTCAAAATTTAATAGGTGTTTACAATATAGATGTTAAATCGGTGCACTGAATTTCGTCCACCTAACTCTCTTCTTTTTGTATTTATGATGTAAACATACATTCCAACAGCTGGATCTACAGATTTCCTCTTAATAGGTTTTATTCAAAATTCGATTTTAATAATTTTTCATTAAAATAATTTAATTAATAAATAAATAATTTTAATAATAAATAATAATTTTAATAATAAATAATAATTTTAATAATAAATAATAATGTTAATAATAAATAATAATTTTAATAATTAAATAATAAATAATAATTTTAATAATTAAATAATAAATAATAATTTTAATAATTAAATAATAAATAATTTTTTTAAATAAATTTAAAATAATTTTTTTAAACTTTTATTTTGAATTTTTCTAGCTGGCAAGCAAGGTTTTGGAGCTCGGCCGATTTTGAGATGAAATAACAGCTATGATGTCATAGTTCTACATAAACCTTTTAAAAACGCATCTGCTGTCAAAGAAGCATACACAATAATAATGCAGCACTGGTAAAAGCAAGGTAATAAAAATATATGCGATTAAAAGATGATGATGAAAATTGCCCTTTATGCTTTATTCATTGCCTACGCAATTTCGAGCTTCAAAACCCTCTAACCAAAACAACATCATGTTCTCACATGATACTTATTGATGAGCAGACATTAACAGTTGTTCTGGCTATCACACATGTGTTGCATGCGCAAAACGATAATGCTCGAATACACTGCGCACTTCAAGCGAGGAAGAAATGAGTAGGCGCGTTTCAGAAAGCTGAGATGTCACTTGAATGTATTAACTAGGTTTATAAAATAGTAAAAGAAAAAAAAACATGTCAAGTCCAATAACCAGGTCAAATGTTTATTGCGATTTGATATTAAAATCTGAATATAAACAATATTTCATGAAACATGCAATATCGAATGCATGTTGGTACTGCAGTAATACATCCAATTTTTCAAGCTGGTATCAACTGATCTCTGAAGGTGGTTATTTATTAATAAACTCCGCTTCACGGAAATGCTCAAAATGCTTTTAATCCTTTGCCTTTTCCAATAAATGACATTGCAGGAGACAAATTACAAATTAATTGTATTTATTTACAACCAGTCGCCTCACACGACCCTCTGTTTCTCCGAAAATGTTGGTTATATTTGATCTCAGAAATATCGTTTAGATATAACTTTATGTCCATGATTTCACAAATTGTCTGACATTAAAGCCGTGCCATGTTAATTATCTTTCTGACGCTCTGTGTATTCCGCACACTAACCTTCCCAACGGACACAATCCCGTGACATCATAGCGCGTGACCCGTGACATCATTAAGAATCTGGTTCATCTATCGTCCAAACATCGGGGCATTGTAAATTCACTTTGTTGTTCTGCTTTGTAAACTACACAGATGTTGAATCGAATCCTCCTCTTTAGGTTCATCAATGGGCGAAAATCACTCGAATAAATATTTGATGAAACAATAAAAATGGACCGAATTTAAGGACAATAATATGTTTTTGGAAATTAGGCATAAAAAGATATTTTTTTAATTGCCGAAATTCAATTCGCATGACTATTGGTATCATGAAAAAAACTTTTTAAATATTGAAAGATGTGAAATATATTTTTGTGGTGTCATATTCTTGAGAGTTATCGCAAAAATAAACTCGCAACTCGCCAAAATTTAGATTAATTTTTAATTAGTTATTGTTCTAATTAAAATTACAAAAAAAATCGCTATGAGGTGCCATTGCCGCTTTCCAAAATCCAAACATATGTGCCAAATGTGACGATTGTAGGTGTCAGACGGTCTAACCTGCAGAGCACCATCCTATACACACACACACATCCACTTTTATTGTTAGTAGAGATTACGACATGGGTATCAAAATGGCACCCAGTAACCTACGTGCCTTTGCTCAAAGGGGACTGCAACTGTTTATCCAGTTTTTGTGCGAGAGCACACGCCCGGCGAATATATTTATAAGTGTTTTTCCCACTTTTACTAATTAAGTATTAAAAAAAATCAATACAAATTGCCCATTTCATGGTTTTCTCTTAAGACTGACCCCAAACGTATGTGCTATCAAAGGCTGAATTACTTCTCCTTAAATGACATTTGACGTCTTACCGACCGTTGGTATTAAAAACATAAGTCTTGTATAATCGTTCCCCCATACCAAACCTTCACATATCGGCCCTGTTTTAATACAATTTCGCTTTTAAACAAAGACTTGGAAACTGAGGCTTTTTTTTTTTTTTTCGCCAAGCATATTGAAGATTTAAATAGTTTGCATTAAATTGTTAACATATGCGAAACCTGGCGAATATGCCTGTAAAATTGCACATGTAAAGTGCGATGTGCTTTCAAGATATGACTTCAAGTGGTAGCCAGATTTTCCCCTTTGGTATTCACAGCTCAAATGATGCATTATCATTAAACTAACATGGACTGTATGTTATTCCAGATGCAGGAGAAGCTCAACTCGGTCGCGAAAAAGTGCACTTTTGTTTGCTTTCCTGCATATACACTGTCGTAGTGGAGAAAATGGATTTACCCAATCCCGTAGCCCTCAGTCTCCGAGAAGGGGATTGTATCCAGAGTGTGGAGTGAACTCAGTATTTCCTCAAGTACGATTTCGATTATTCGAGTATTCGCTAATTTTATTGAGTGCGTGCATAAAGAATGCACAATTCACACCGAAAAACATGATGAAGACCCGTTTAAGAAAACTGGAAATGATATGTTTTCAGGTATTGCGATTTTAAGCTGACATTGAGCTGAACGAGTTTACTCAGAAAATTATTCAGATGTCCAATAAAGAAAGAAAACTAATTTATTTTTTGAGTCAACAAAAGGAAAAAGCAAATTTAATAGGATTTCATTTGGTATGTTTTTAGCATGAAACAAATGCTCTTGTTGAAGAAACGAATATTGAAATTATCGAATGAAAATGAAAATTAAACGAGGTCATATTTTTTAAAAAATTCGATTTGTTGATCTAATTTTTTTTTTTAAATGAATGCACAACACGGGCTTCTTCCTGTTTAGTTCAACTAAAAGATTCAACGAAGCTGAATACTACGGTTTTGAGAGTGTTTAACGATGTGTCCTTGCGACAAAAATAAATAATAATAATAATAATAAAAACAGCAAGCTTAGGTTAGAAAATTTTTAAATGAATTTTTTTTAACTTAAATCTTTTAATTTTTTGTGAGAATAAAAACTTTAAACCATTTTATAATATTCAGCCGATTTGATTAGAACAAGCTAATCATTCGGTTTAATAGAAAAATCATTAATATAATCAATAACATTAATCAATACCATTTTCATCAAACAATGTTGAAGGAAGACGTGTCGATCATATATGTACACACAACACACATGCATATATATATATAACGCTTAAACAATACAATTAACACTATTGTAAATAAATCTGGAAAGTGTAAGATTCAAGTGAATGCACAGGAAGAAATACTCCTTAGGAATACAAATAAAACATTACAGCGCAGCATTTTCAATTCATTTTTATTGATCACATAGTAATTATTTTTTATATTCATTTTTTTAAAATTTAAACACAAAAAGGGAAAACAATCATTAAAACTTCACTTACTTTCTTGAATTGTATAGATATAGATTCCTGCTTCCTTTCGGACGGCACTCTGCACCGATCCATTGAACCCGAATCAGCCTCATTAAATTCTTGAAATAAACAATGAGACGACTATAAACACTTCATTAAAAATGAAGTATGGTATCTTACATTTTCTTTGTTTCGATGTTGCAATTGGGCCCACCTCTTTTGCAATCAGCCTTGATGTTACAAAAAATACAAAATTTCTAGGAAATACGGACCTTTCTGGGGAAAATATGAGATTCTGGGGAAAATAATATATTTTTTATTTGATACGCTCAAGTTCTCAAATATTAATTCTTTCATTTAATTTAATGTAAGAGAGAAGAGCTGCCAAAGTTGTTGTTTTTTTAATAACACAAGTTATCTTAAATAATTGATGCTTCATTGTAAACCCTAAAATAATTGATTTTTGAAATTATATAATTTAATAAATAAAATGTGACTTAAAAATTTTTTTTAATCATTCATGGGTCACAAAAAATGAAAATGGCTTTTTTCCTTGCAGATCCCATTTAGACACTATTCTAATTTTTTTTTAAAGTCTTCGTTACCCTTTAATTTTAATGCTGTAATTTTTTCTTGCCAGTTCTGGTGAGATAAATGACCTAATGATATTTTACTATCCAATGAAATAATTTAATGAAATACTTAATTTTTGACTCGTTGCATTTTAGATTTTTTTTTGGTTAATTGGATAGATCTTTGCAACTCCATTTTTCAATTTATACTGCTGTTATTTTAGAACTATCCTTACAATTTCGAACATGATGAGATCATATTTAAGTCCCTCCACAAGTTACTCTCCAAACTTTCATGGTACTGCGAGATGCACCAATATCAAACGACAGATTGAAAGGTCATCATGTCTGGGTGCAATGCCACAATACCAAAGCCAAAATTGCCATTAGATCACCGCTGTTTCCGGTAATTGTGAAAGATGACAGTATAAATATGAATATTATTCTTAAAATATAACTTTGTGAAAACTGTGAATTAATTCTGGGCTTTACAGTATAAATACAATGTACTATTTAAAAATTATGACAACAACACCAAAAAAGCTAACTAGATGCGATTATTTTGCAAGCAAAAAAAGCAAACTTCACCCGTTAAAGAATAAAAGCATAGAATTCCTTTCACATAATAATATGAATTTTTCAGCAAATTTAGAGAAAAAGGAAGCTGTGAATTAATTCACCAGAAAGTGACGCAGTCAATAAATAATCTAATATAAAGTTCGAATATGATGCTATCAACATAAGAAGTCTTTTTAGAAATAAGATGACTTGCAGCGTTAACTTTTGTCTTGATAATTCAAAATGAGAGAAAAGCGACACGATTTGCCATTACGCCTTATTAAATTAAACTGAATATTTTCTAACTAAATTTGTAAGAAATCATATATTTGGAAAGAATTGTTTTTGAAATTAAGAATATAAAACAGTATTTAAAACAAAAATAAATTTTTGTATTTTTTTAATGTTTGTTTTATTCTAAAACGCTTTGAAATATCTATGACCGGTGATACAACCGATCGTAGTTTTTTTACTACTAATGTGAATTGTCATTGGCTACAACAATAACTTTTCGACCAGACAGTATTTTCCTTCTAAATGTTTCTCCCATAAAATCCAGGACACCTGACCCAGTTTTCCCTTTAAGTATATCCCCTCCGATGGGCATTTTAGATATGGAATGAGAAGTTTTCGGTATGATGGTTGTTCTCACCACTCTGGTGAGTACAGAAATGGTGTGGGGTCAGTTAACTTCTTAATGATGACGGGACATACCTTCGATGGTAGAAATTGTACTATGGCCGATGACTCAACCACGACTCCTGCCTACGCTGTCGCAGCGTTCTGATAATTTAATCTTACTTGTGCCTTCAGGTGGGAGTAGCTGTTCATGGTTCCCTTTAAGCCTGGATCCTTTAGTCTGGGTGACAATTAAAAGAACACCGGAACTCGATTCGGCGCTTAACAAAGAAAATTTCAGCACCTTCCATCTTCTGATTTTCTAGAAATAACTTTATTCAATGATTTCATGACTTTTTTATTCATTTACGGGAATTACTTTCTCAAAGAAAAAAGAATACGTGAGATGATAAAGCCAAAAAAACATCGCAGATGAGATCACGCAGTTTTTTTTAATTGCACAAGAATTTGGACACTTCTTGGAATAATTAATTTAGAAATTATCGAAAATTATTCAATGGTCTGTGTGCCAGGATATGTTTTTAAACTTTGGGTATTATTACGATTAATAGTTTTATGGGTAGAGAAAGTATACTCCTTTCACATATTGAACTCAAAATGAAGTACTTTTTCATTAGCAAATGAAAAAATGTCAGGCAACTAATAATATAAAAAACTGTGAAAAAGCAAGCGATTTTAGAATTAACTTCTTTCAGGTTTTATCGAGATACTAACACACCTGTCGATGCTATTAAGGAAGATGTTATAATCGAGCACAATTTTCTTCCTTATACCTCCTTCTACTATAAGAGTTACGAGATGCTAACACACCTGTCGATGATATTAAGGAAGATGTTATAATCGAGCACAATTTTCTTCCTTATACCTCCTTCTACTATAAGAGTTACGGTTATGAACAATCACCATTACGTTTCCAAAAATATTTAACACGCATTTTTTGTAGCATTCATTATCATTACTGAAACGAGAGGTTCTGGAGTTAGCGTCGCCATAAATGTAGTGATTGGAGCATCAGCAAAATAAATTTTCTTGCAATTCTGACTTTTAAAAAAATTATATGCAATCCTTTTGCACAAAACCTTCATTTGTAGTACTTTCCGCTTTCTTTTCTTAAAATATAAGCTCGTTCTTTGTAGAATTTTTGCTCACAAACTGAAAGGCCGTGGTGGCCTGGTGGTAAGATCTCGCTTTTGAAACTGGAGGGTTTCAGGTTTGAGACCGATTCCACCGGAGAACCGTCGTATAAGCGGGTCTGGTGCTCATTAAATCCGTCGGGGCCAAACGTCCTCCCGTTGGTATGGCGTGGACACTTGGAGAAGGGGCCAGATCAAGTGTCGTCCTCGTCAACTGACCACGGTTCAAAATTTCGAGGTTCGTTCCAAAATATCCCTAGTGTCGCTTTAAAAACGAGACGTAAATATAACTTAACCAAACGTCTAAAAGAGAATAAAAGTTTATCGCTTTATAAAGTTTAATGGCGTAAGCGCAAAACATTTAATGAAATATATACAATTAAAATTAACAATTAAATTAAAATTAAATACATTTAAAATTCATTAATTAAATTAAATAATTAAAATTAATTAAAATACAATTAATTAAAATACAATTAAAATTAATGCTAATTCATAAAAATGTTTATATCATTATCAAGAGTAAAATTACAACTAAAGGAGAAAACACGACTTCGTCAAAAATAAAGAGTAAATCAGGTATACAAGTAAAATCGATTCATCAACTGGATGAAAACTGCAAATTCCATGGCTATTCGTGGTAGGAAAGGTCTGTGTGTATTATGTCTATGTTATGAAAAATGTGTCGGATCCATGCCAAAGACATTTTAGAAAATTAGTTATGGAGTGAACTGGTCAAAACGAAATAGTTTTTCAGAAAAACAAATATCCGGGTTTAGTTTAGTTATATTAAAATCCCATTTTAAAGCAATACTAGGGCTATTTTGGGACGGAACTCGTAATATTGAAGCGTGGTCAGATAAAGAGGTCGACACTTGATCTTGCTTCTTCTCCAAGCTTCCACGTCACACCAGCGGGAGGACGTTTGGTCCCGACAGATTTAAGTGCACCAGACCAGGTTCTTCAGTGCAATCAGGTCTCAAACCTGAAGCCGAGACCTTACCACCAGGCCACCGCGGCACCAAATATCCGTGTTTTAAGTAGAATAATATATATATATATATATTGCTTCGGATTCTTTCCTTCTATGTCATATTGAATCTCTGACCAAGAGAGAGATCAGTAGGAATGCTCTCCCTTTTATTCAGTCCCCGCTATTAGCTGACCCTCTCTCCCTATATATGTATTTATATATGTTGTCCAAATTTTCAATCGTTAATAAAAGACTTTTAATTCATCCACTCGAGTTCAAATACATTTTTTTGAAACTTGTCGTGGATGACACTTGATGTTAATATAATTTTTTCAAATATTAATTCATTCATTAAATTTAATTCATTTTTAATATTTTAAATAGAGTTTTAGCAGTTTGTAATGAGCATTGAAATCAACAGGCAGTAGTCCAATCGGTAAAAGACAAGGATTTCAGTATTTTTCGCTTGAAGGTGAAGAATGCGAGTTTGATTCTTGCGAAAATCAATAATTTTTTTGATACTTAATAATTTTTTTTAATAATTATTTAATAAAAAGTAACTAAATTAAAAAATGTTCTTTGTTGATCTAAGTTGGAATTGAATTAATTTTTTTTTAAATATATTACTTGTTTTTACGTAGACTTGGTTAATAACGTGTATTTTATTTATCGCAAAATGAAGGAAAATAAATATCCATTTTTAAGACCTTTTCTTTGAGAATAATTGCTTTAAAATTTGAGTCATATAAATTTTCGCAAAATTGAAAGGTATTTAGTGCTTTGGCGGCTAAGGTAACTATTTAACAGATCTACAAGTTTGATGCTAGAACGATCAGCCATTTTTTTTAACTTAGAATATTGAAATTTCGATTTATTGTATTGCATACATTTTGATAGGCAGACTTCTCGATGATAAATTTCGGCTGAAATTTGACATAAAAGCTGAATATCAATTTTTATCCGTCGAATTCACACGGTTTGCATTATCGTGTTTACGTACTGAAAGACTTAGTGTAAAAATATTTTTTTTTAAATTTTAATATTAAATATTTTTTAGCCATAGCGATGATTTAAAATCACGTGGCTAAAATTTTTGACGATTGCGGTAATTTCACTTCGTATATGAGAAAGTAAAAACCTCTGGGCCGACTCAGTTTCCCAAACCAAAACAAACAAGTATTTTTACATGACCCCTCTTACCTCCACCCTTCCTTGAAAGAAAGGCATCGGAGACGCTGCACACTGGAACAAGAGGGGGGGAAAGGGGGGGGGGGGTGCACACCGGAGAAAACTCCGTTCCGGCCACTTTGTTAGAACTGCGGGATCCTCATTAGGAATGCCGTATGGCTTTCACAATGGAAAGTCAGACCCAATTACCGCTAATGGCCGCCGCGACAGTGAAAGCAGCCCTCCACCCCGCTGGAAAGACCCCTCTACCACCCATCCTTCAACAACAACAAAAAAATATATATATTTCTGCGAGGGATTTTCCTTGCGGGGAAAGGCCTCAGTTTAAAAATTTTTACTCCCTCATTTTTTTTTTTGAAAGAGACTTATAAGCTGCGTACGAAGGAAAAATCGTTTTGCCTGTTTTTTTTTTTTTTTTTTTTTTTCCTCCTTCTTATTCATAGTTTGTTTCTACAAAAGAAAGCCCTGATAGCGCTACTGAAGAAAAGGGTAGACAAGGAAAGTACATTTAATCGCAAATATCGTTTTCTTGTCACTGATGGACCCCCCAAGGGAACTTTCAATGCCCGAAAATGCCGGCAAATGAAAATCGATGGAATGAAAAATCTGCGAGTTCAATGAAGAGAAAAAAAGTTATAAACTTCGAAAAGTAATGAGATATTAGTTTTGATTTCTCTGGAAAATACACAATTTCGTCTTTTTAACAGAGTCCATTTCATCTTTTTTTTTTTTCCTCCTACTAGTTACTTTTTAAAACATTTAGAATGAGTTGATATTTTTTGTCTCAATATTTCTCGTTTAAATCATTCGATGAAATAAAAACGTTTTATTTCTGCTTCTGGAATTTATTATGTGATAGTAACCACGAATGCAGAACAGAACATCGCCTCATGCCCCCTTATCCGTAATCCATTGAAGGGTCTGATGGAAAATTTATTAAAATCAGAATATTTATAGAAAATATAGTAGAAAAAAAGTATTTACAGAAATTAAGAAGATATAAAACAAGAAAAATGATAAAGATCAACAATTAATTATAATTTCTTACTTTGTATAGAAATATAGTGTAGAAATATTTGTGCAGAAATATTTAGAGTAACAATAAATAAATTATGAATTTTTAAAAAAGCAGTTCAATGCTTATTGCATCCAAACACGACAGTGTCAATAAATCAGTGAAAGTAATCTAATTTAGAATAATAATTTCTTTAGCAGTTACAAAGACAAAAAAGAAGGAATAAAATCTGTAGATTTTATACTTGGTATTACGAGATGCTTGCTATTTGGGGCTAGGGAGGGAGAGGTTCTCTTCTTTGACTGATAAATTCAACTATCCTATGAACTTTTTTCCAGGAGAAGCGCCTGATTGTTGGCGATTTTTTCCAGCCATTCTTTTCCGAATCTTGGTGATGGCTTCTTCACGCACCATGAGACTGTTAGGATTCAGCATCGTGCCGCGTCTTGTTAATCCCACCAGAGCTGGGCATTGTTAGGAAGCTTGAACCTTTTAAAGGAGGTTGAAGGCTACATATGCAGCAGATGTAGAAATGTAATGACAAACGATTCAAATTCATTTCACCATTCTGAAAGAGAACTCTTTCAGAATGCTTCAACTTTCTTGCTTGCTTTCGCATGGAAAAGTCGTTTATAAAGAAGAAACCAAAAGACTTGTGTGAGTTACAATCCCCTGCTTGGACTGATACCCATCAAATTTCTTGATCTATAAGAGGTCGCAGATGGAATTTGTCTATATGAAAAAATAATAACATCGATACTTTCTTTGCATCCTTTTTAAGTATCAAAATTTTAGTAGTAGTTTTAGTAGCGTTTTTGAAAATTAAAACATTTCCATCTAAAAGCTAAATTTAATATTTTTAACTCCAAGTCTCATATTACATGTGTTTCTTTTTAAAGCTATACGGAGTTACTTTAATTCGAGTCTCTACTCTGAATTTAAGTTGGTTGACAAGAATGAAATCTGAAACTAAAGCCAACTCTTTTTTAAACATCATAACAATATGAAAGATATTCAATCTATGAGGGCAAATTGAAATGTACCACGCTCATTCTCGACGGGATCCTCTTATATCTTTATCGAAACTTTACCGCCAGGTCACAGTGACGCAGATATTTTATAAAAATAAACATTTTGAAGACAATTTTATAAATACACTATGTATCTTTAGAAGATAGATATCTTCTTCTTAAAAAGGTAGTCTGCCTGCTACAAATATCGTTCTTAATTATTCATCCCTGTTAATACGGCTTAGTTCTGTGGCAACGGGATGACTGACGGTAATTAAAAAAAGGTTCGCAATCATTGTCGACTGAAATTCCAGTAGGCAATATTAAGTTTTACTTCAAAAAGAAAAAGTCATCTCTTCTCCATGAAAAAAATGAAGCAAGTGCCAATTTACTTTTACGACATCATTATATTTCAATTTCTCCGACATTTCAAACTGCTTCCTCTATCTATCTACCCGAAATTTCTTTTGTGAGACACGCTCATAAATAGGCGACACTCTTTCTACTCTCCGCAGAGGAAAAAACAGAAAAACGAAACCCTCAGCGCAGAGCGAAAGATGACCGATTCCCTTAAATCAACCTTCCGGCGGGCACTTAGTCCTCATTAGTAGGATTTTGTCCCAGAGATGTCCGGGGAACGTCCCTGGGATGCTCCTGGGACCTTCATACACGGTTATTAAACCAAGCCTCCCCTTCCGCAACTGGATAATGTTCAGGTGCAGAGAGAAAACTCGATGCTTCTTCCCCCTTCACTCGATTCGAGTGACACAGCATCGCGATTATTAATTGACATACTTTCATTGGAAGACGAGTGTTGCTCGGGTCAGATGTTGTTTTCGATTTTCAAAACTCGGGAGGTACGTTCATTACGGGAGTGCACCAGCATTAATATTTCGTAACACTCCCTTCGATCTGGAGTGGATCGAAATAAATCAATGATAAAAGATCAATGAGTGTTTTATGCCTATTTATTTATTTACGCTAGGGAACAACCTACCATAAGAAATCGAAGTCGGTGATCAGTTGCACATGAAATTTGCATGCTTCATTCAAAGATACAGGATTTTCCTTCCATGTGTGCTATTAAAAACTTTCGAAAGCAATTAAAGTAAAATAGGATGGATTAAGTAAAGATAGATATTTTAGAAATTTCCATTTCAATAAGTTCTCAAATAAAAATCATTATTTAAGTGAAATCAAAACCCTAAAGCAAACATCGTATTCTCAGCAGAGCATCTCAAAAGCTGTGACCGCTTTAATAAAGATATATTTGTACAACAAAAGTTTAAAAGTAGCTGAGATTTTGCTAAGCTTGAAGATTCCAATGAATCTCTCACAGGCGAGACATTTCTTTGAAACGGAAACTTATTGATTCAAGGGTATGTCCGATTGAGTGTGAAAACATATCGATCCCAATCATATGACTTCGTGGATTCAATACTGCGTCCTATTGAAACTGAAATTTATTTAAATATTCCCTTATAGCAAAATCAATTCATTTAAAACACTTTCTACAATTGCGTACAATAATTTAGAACAACCATCTTGCCTTTTTTTGGAACGCTTATAGGCTAATCTATGGATTCTGTGTTGCATTATGACGTTCAGTATGGATGCTACTCAAGAAAGAAAAGTACATCAAGGAAAAGTCTGCAACAAAATCCAGCGATTTTCGTTGCCCAGTTTTAAGATAAAGGTTGATCCGCGCATCGTTTTATTGTCATTCATTGCTTAGAAAAAAATGATAACTTCACTCATCCAATCAGCAAACATTTTACCAAAGGAATGTGAGTCAATTTTTTGTTGTCACTTGTCAGTATACTGGTACACGCGCATTTTTCCAATATATCTTCAGTTTAAATGTTAAGTCATTGATTATTCATATATGTCACAGGAAAAATAATTATAATTTTATTTCTGCTAGTGATTTATATAAAAAAAATGTAGACGATCAAATTTCAAACTTTAGAAAAAAAGCTGAAAGTTACTTGAAATTTCCAATTCAGATAATGAGAATTCTTCAAGATGGGAAAGACAGGATGTCGATAATGATAAAGTTGATATATAAATACATAATTTGTGCGAGTTAAGCCTGAATCGAAGAGTCACTGAGACGAAGAAAAGTCACAGCACCGCAGAGTAAATTTTGTACATAAGACAATTGCCGAGGATGATGTCTTAACAAGCAGTATCTTTTCATAGACTCTTTTAATGAGCTAACCAACGATTTTCTACAGATTTCTAGAGGGAATTTATCACACTTATTTTGGAGATACAATAAATAAATATAAAGTATCTCAAAATGTTACTTGGGGGGGATAAGGAAATGGGGATAAGGAAAAGAGAAATATGCCGTTTTCATAAAAGAGCGGAAACGCAAAGGACAACAAGTGCTCCTTCTCTGTTAACCAAATAAAAGAAAAACTATGATCGAGTAACAGTAGTTTGAATAACAACATGCGAAGCGCGTATTAGTTCCAAACTTGTAATTCCTATGCATCGGTTATTGAGAACGTCTGTTCCTTGAACATAGCTATAACGGATTGTGTGCAGGCAATTTCCATCAATGATATAACGATGTTCAGTCGGGTTGGACCCCTGAGCGCCATTACCAAGGGGAGAAAAATTGTAGAATAAAATAATTGAATAAAATATGATGAAAAAAAGTATTTTTTTTCCCTCTTATTCTTCAGAATTAAAATAAAATTTCTTAAAAACAAAAATGAATATTTACTCCTTATTCTGATATTTCTCTATATTCAGTTATCTCGATTAATTCTCAGCTACAAATCGCTTTTTAAGTTCTGCAATCAAGTCATGAAAGTAGAAAATGCTTTTTTGATTAATAACAAAAGACAATAACATTTCCATGATATAAGGGAATCACACGAGTGGAGTTTGACAAACTCAGAATAATATCGGATTTAATATAAGGCCGTGGTGCCCTGGTGGTGAGATCTCGGCTACGGAACCAGAGGGTTTCAGGCTCAAGATCCGATTTCACCGAAGAACCGTCGTGTAAGCTGGTCTTGTGCATGTTAAGTCTGTCGGAGCCAAACGTCCTCCCGCTGGTGTGGTGTGGAAGTTTGGAGAGAGGGTGTTGCCTCAGGTGTCATCCCCCGTCATCTGACAGCGGTTCCAAATGACAAGGTCTGTCCCAAAACAGCCTTAGTGTTGCTTTAAAACGGGCTGTTAATATAATTAAACTAAACAAAAACGGGCTTAATTTAAAAAAGCTTGGAAGGTCGTATTTCTTTTCACTTATCATTGAACTGGTAGATTATTATTTTGAATCAGATTAGTATTTTGAAATGTTTGATAGATTATTCAGAATTGCTATATGCCAAACTGAATGTGAAGAACAGGAAATGCGTTCCATTAATAATAAAAGTGTCAAGTATAGAAAAAAGAAAGAAAGAAAAGAAAAGGCGCCCCCAAAATTCCGTTTCAAGAATTCCGTATGCATGCAGTCTTCATGTTGATCGAATGCTCAAATTCTGCCCTTGCACAACTGACGCTTTGCTCATCACGTCGTGTTTCCTTTGATACTGAATGGGGACCATTGTTTAGAAATTGTATCTTAAATATTCCAAAGATTGAAATTGACACTGTCACTCTGCGTAAGAGTTTTAATTGTGTTATTCTTGTATCTGTGTTGCGCTTCGTGGTTTTAGATTCTATTAAAACAGATGAAAAATTGTGTGACAAATCCTCTTCTATTATTTGATCAACTGACAAGTAATGATGCTTGCGGCTCTATGGTTCACGTGTATACAATCTGTACACATATTTGACCTAGTCTTAAATTTCATTTGGATACAGTGTATATTAGTCTTTGCAATAAACATTTAAATACCGGGGGGGGGGACAACTTCGGACCCGGATGATTCCATTCGAAACCTAATTTCACCGAAAAGCCATTTCATAAATGAATCTGGTGCATGTAAATTTCATTGGAAGCTAATGTCTTCCCGGCAATGCCAGCCGAGGAATGAATGCCCTTGTCATCTGAATAGGTTCAAAATGAAAAGATCCATACCAGAAAACTACTGTTCTTTTAAAACGGACATAAATAGAATTGAACATAATACATTTATATGTAATAACAATAACGCATAATCACTCAATGTTGCATTTTCAACACTAACGCTTTTTTTTTTCTTCTTTCATTTACAGAGCATTAAAGAATCTCCTCACTGTCGATTTCCTTTTTATCCATCCAGGTTTTTCTGAAGTCACAAATAGCGCTGCCATTGGGAAAAGCAAGTCGACTTCATCCTGGTTGAGGTATGATTCCTCCTCAAATGCTCCTGCCTTTCAAATATCGGTAATATATGCTGTATACGAAGTAAATAACAGCTAAAAATAGCAACTGTGCTGTCCAAAGACAAGCTGTAAATCGCAAAAACATCCGACATGCATCCGTTAATATGTCAAAGGCTTTCTATTTGACTTTAAAAGCAAATTGTTGAACTGAAACAGCAAATAAAAAAGTGGCAAATTTATAAGTTTCCTGAGAGTTAACAGCAGATGATAAACGATTATGAAATGCAATGAAGTGATTTAATAACATACTGTTGTTTGAGATGCTACTGTTCAAACATACGCTTGTTATCCGAACATTACAAGACCTCTCGAATGCGCCATCCGATCAACTATTGAATATAGCTTTATCTTTTTATGCCAGGGAACTCTGAAGTACCAGGAAACGTACAGTCGCATCGCGGAAATCAGCCTAAATTCACCTCTACTTTCGTATCAGAAAAAATGAAGAAATTTCATTAAAGATGAGAAATAATTGCTTAAGATGGATTGGTTGTATATTTATACACTGTAGTCGAGTCGAGCAGTCATGAAAACATGAAAAGAAACTTACAGGGACGCTATGTTATTGGACAGGTTAAATTTATCTTACTCCGGATATAAGAAAGAAACATCGATTCTGCGCATTTAAATAAAAGACTACTAACCTAATTTTAAATTTAAAAAACGAGTATACAAAATACTGATACAATTTGCTGCCGAACGTTAAGGTAGCTTAATTGTATCAAGAGTTCATTTCAATTTAACTCGTGATGTAATTATATATTTAGAAAGACACTTCATTTGTTTCATTTATTTTATACTAGCCGCTTTTGGCGATCAGCTGGTTCGCCAATCTTAATGCACGTTAAAATTTTAATAATTAAATATTTTATGGAACTCCCATTTTAATAGCTTCTTCATTAAAATATTTTAAAACTTCAAATTTTAATAGTCATATAATTCACTCATAATATTATAAAGGCCTTCAGCCATAACGTAATATGTATCTCTCTAATTTTCTGTTAGCTCCCATAGAATTTATGCTTTAAATTAAAATAAAAATGATTAAATTGCAATTAATATAATAATATATTTTTTTTACTGAAACGAAGCATTTTTTTTAAATATGAGTACTGAAAACAGAGTCGCTGAGATTTAAACCTTATGGGCACTAAAGAGTATTTTTCTTAATTTATATAATATCACAAGAAGTTTTCAACAAAATGTTCTTAGATTCATCATGAACAAATCGATTAATTAACAATGTTTAGTTTTAAATGCATCAAACACTAAAAAAATAAACAGATTCTTTTGAAATAATCTGTCGAAAACATATTAAGCCTTCAAAACCAAGTCCGTGTAGTTGTCAACTATCAGAACACAATGCGCATGCGTGAATTTTCAACGCCAATTATGGTAACGCAAATGGGTGAATTTTCTATTCTAGTTAGGGTAACGCTATGCAGATTAGAAATTTTTAATTGTCTTTATTCTGTTTTATTTTAATTCAAAAGTACTTCAAAATGAATCTGAAAGATCGATTAATTAACAATGTTTAGATTTAAATGCACCAAACATTAAGAAAATAAACAGAATCCTTTGAAATAATCTGCCGAAAATTTCTTAAGCCTATCCTCTTTAGCGTGAAAAAAAAACCCCTAAAGCCTTACTCATTTGGCGGTGGAGAAATGAAAAGATTTTTTTGGTGGGAAAGTTATTTTGTAATTAATAATTAAAATTCTAACTAAAAATTAAAAAATGGAACCCAGGTGCACATTTCCGACCTCCAAGGTATGCATGTGCTAAATTTGGTAGCTGCAGGTCGAACTGTCTGGCCTGTAGAGCGCCAACACATACACACACACATTGAGCTTTGTATAAGTATAGATATTTTAGAAAGATATTTTATTTATTTCAATTGGAGGATTTTTTTTTCTTTTAAGATACAGTAGAAAATACCTTGCAAAAATTTCAGACAGATTTTAATATAATCTTTGCAAAAATGCGTATTTGCTGAGAAAGATTGCCGAAAAACACTTGTAATATATTTTCACACTGTCCGATCTTGCGGATCTAAAAATAAAATTTAAAAAATTAATTCTGAACAAACTTTTTTATAATTTTAAGTGGTCTTTCAAATACCGATTTCAAGAAAGAAAAAAAATTAAATTTAAAGAAGAAAAGAAAAACTTATGATTTATGCCGACTGGCTCTCGAGAAGACAGTAAGTAATACAATTTTGAAAGGTAACGATAATCAGAAAATGAGAATCAGAATTAAGAATAGGCTTTTTAAACTAAACAAAATGATGGTGATAAATTTAATTTTCGTCTCTTTATTTTATTTTTAATTATTTATTTATTAATCTTTTTTTATTTTGAGAAATAGACAGTTGAACAGCATAACAACATTTTAATAATGAATTTTTTGTTGTTGTTGTCTGTCCATACATTGGGTCAGACAAAAGACTATTTGAAAACTGCCCATCGGTAAGAGTGAAGATGTGAAAGCATCTTTTAACAATTTTGTTTTTTCAGATAAAGTGATTTTTTTTTTTTTTGAAAAATTAAGGCAGAAAGCGATGTGAAATTTTTACAAGTACTTCTTTCTGTATAATACTTGCTCTAGCGAAATTAGAAATTATTTTCTAAAGCTGAAAAAAAATGAAAGCCTTTTTCTAAATTGAAGTTTTTTTAAATTTTACCTTCGACTTATTGAGCTATTTCAGTTCCCGATAGTTCGTTGTACAGATCTTTATAATGCCTGAAATTTTTGTTTCAGCTTTTTTTCTCCTCCTCCTTCCTTTTTCCTTCTAACTTTTAATTTAAACTAAAAAAAATCGATTATCTAGCACTCCCCCCTCTTCCTCATCCAGTTCTATCTCCGGGAGAAATATAGTTTCTTCCAGGAGAAATAAACATTTTTAATGATCAATCTAACCACTTAAACTAATAAAATTGCTGGTGTGTATTTTTTTTTCAAGACAATTCGATCAGATGATGCGGCCTGGCCTCAACCGATAACCTGTCTAATCCTGAACCAAAATAACAAGCGTATCGTGTGAAATCAGAAATTATGGAAAATCATCCTGCTTGACTTCGATGGGATCATCTGTCTTCAGAAGAAATCTAGTTTTCATTCTGGGCCTTTTTCTCTTGTTCAGACTCACAGTTCTGGTGATGCAGACTTGCAATTGAGATCCTAAGAATTCCATTTATAAAGATCGTTTGTTGCGTGTTTGAGTTGTCGCATTCATTTACACACGAACAGGCAGATCTGAAGTCAAACCTTTGGTGGATTGAAAATAATATTGGGTATAGATATAGAAGCCTGGCGATAAAACTTTGTGCTAAATTAATTTCATATATCTCTCTCAAGTCGTTTTTGAATGAGTGCGTTCACATACTCAGTAGCAGGCTTTCCAGAGACAGATTTCGTTCAGAATTCGGCATCAAGACGACCCCGGTTTTATGAGTCATCGCGTCGACAGACGACCATTCTTTTTTCCGGATTTAGAAAAATCTTCAAATTTTTAAAACGTAAAAATTTGAGATCGAATTTTTGCTCATAAATTTTTTTTCTTCTAATAATATATACTCAAAAATCTTTTTTAAAAAAAGTATTTTTTGTGTCATTTTTAAAATGGACAGGTGTAACGGTATAACAGGTTAAAGAGCATATGTGTATTGCAAGAATTGTTGCATTTCGAGATATTTCCGCTTTACAAAATAGGAAATAAGACATATTTAAAAACTGTAATATAGACATCAAGGAATAGGTAATTCCATGATAAATCAACATTTAACTTCCTCTTTAACTCGATCGTGCATCGAACGAGTACACGGGGATTTCAAAACTAAATCTAAAATAAAAGCAAGAAATAGGGTCATTCCACCAATGAAATTAGAATTACTTACCCCGAATAAAACCAAACATGGCGTACCATTCAGAGTTCCCGATCTTTTTCTTTTCTTCCCCCTCCGGTCCTAATGGCCGATTAGCGACACCAACTCGGAATCAGCGACTCGTAATGTGCGATTCGTGCTCGGCTACCGCGATTAAGAGGCTGCCGGAACTTGTTTCTGCAGAGGGAATAATGAATGGAGTAAAGAAGAAGAGGGCAGATCCAGATAAAAGATGCCACCACGCCGGGGCGAAAGGGAAAGTTCCATCTCTTTTTTTTTTTTTTTTCGTTTCCGTTTAGAAGTATGATTCAGATTTCGCTCAGAGATAGTGAGGCGATCGTTAACAAGATGCTTATGAAGAGGTTTGTTTTCACCTGGTTGGATGGAAAGAGTGACTCTCATGGCCACGCAGAAGCGACTTCTAGATATTAAAGTTTTTACCTACCACATCCTAAAAAGAATGTACTGTTTCGTAGAGGACGCGGTGCTGTAAGACGAGTATTATCGGCACTTTATAGACCAAAAATCATTTTTTAAAACTTTAATTAAATTGAAATATTATCTAAAATGCGATCATCTGTATTCCTTGGTCAGTAGGTGATCATTTTTATAACACCAAGACAATTACTTTTGAAAAGGAAGGTCAAGTGAAGTTTGGTTTTAATTATATTAACGTCCCGTTTTTAAAGCAACACTAGGGCTATATTGAGACGGACCTCGTGATTTTGAACCGCGGTCATATGACGAGGATGCCACCTGAGCTGGCAGCCCCAAACTTTCCAAACTCTCCAAACTTTCACATCACACCAGCGGTAGAAGGTTTGGCCCTGACGGATTCAACACATAAATATCAAAAATCTTCAACAACAAAAAAAAACCCCGATTTTTAAAAAAAATATTACAAAGAGGCACTTATCCTTGCCTCTTCAGAGACTTTAGTGAATTTCTAATTTTCCTGCCTATGTATCTATCTTGATCACGACCTAGTGGCTGTACAATGAAACAGAGACTCGCAAGTTCCCCCTTTGACAAGAAGCAACAAGTAACTTAAAAATAATAGGGTTTATTTGGCTTCCAGCAATTCTATTCTATTGAATGTTAAATCCAGGCGTTGCCGGAGCTCTGTTACACGATGTGATACAGAATTCACGAATTAAAGTGACAGAATACTCTGTACTCTGCAGCATATTCGAATGCAGAACAAGGCAAAGGACGAGTACAAATGAAAGAAATGAGCAGAAACATTAATCCTTAACCAGCGCTTCATTATAGAAATATTTACAGCAATTACTCAAAATGGCACCTACTCATGTTAGGATTGTGCACATTTTTCACCACACTTTATGGAGTTGCCAGAAATCCCCTAACCATCTTTCAAACATGACGTTGCTCGATAGCTAACGGGTGTTTAAGTTAGCAGACGCAGTTTTTAGCCATTATTATAAAAGTTTCTGGAAAAAAAAAAAAAAAAAACAGTCGCCAATCATGTTGTTCTTGAACAATTTCTATTTGTTCTCATATCTTTCTCTTTTATTTTCAAACATCATTTCCTGTACAAAAAGAAAGCTTTCGAAACAACATAGAGAGATAATATTTTATCATTGATTGAATTTCTGTTCCTGTTCTTGATCGCATGAGTTATTTTATTGTGTGGAAACGTATTACGCAATTTATAGAAAAAATGAAAGCAGGAAAACACCAGCATTTTTAAAAAACAACTGATGTTTTTATCTATGCGAAAGGATAAATTAGTAATAAACTGAAAATCTAATATTTATTTTTGCTTTGTCGGGGACTTTTTAAAATGTTTGCAATGACATTCATAACCTTTCTATTTTACTATCCACAAGGCTATGTAAAAGGAAAACATTGTGACAAATTTAAACTAATTTTTAAAAAAATTTCTTCATTTCAAAATTAAAAGCTGCTTGAGAATAAAATCTGTATCACTGAAAAAGTTTTTTATTTATTTATTTAAAGTGGTGTAAAAAAAGGTGGTTTATGCAATCATGTGCTGAAGCACATTAATTATTGTTAATTTTTTAATCATTCAAATTCTGATTAAAGTTTTTAAACCCTTATAATTCAACTTTTTTTAATGAGCACTTCTTACCCAAAAAAATGACTACGTGCCAAATTTGGTGGCTCGAGAACCGACAGTCGCCCTTGTTGAGTGCTTTAAACGTATATGACTAATCACACGCACTTACTACGCCACGCTTAACCTAATTGCTTCTTTTATAACTATCCCATGTATAATAACTTAAAAACAACAGCCTATTTAAACTTCTTCTCCTTACATTCTTTAAAGAAATGCTCGTTTGTTAGATTTACGATGTAATAATAGGAAAACAAGGATTCCACAGGTCCACGGTGAACCAAAAAAAATTAGTATTTTCTTTCATTTTTTAGGTGTTAATTACTGGGAAAAAAATTTTTAATGCCGTTATTATAATATAATACATACAGAATCTAATATGTGTGAGTTTCAAATATTTGGCATCATTGTAATGATATTGTATAAATTTGCTAAAATATGTTTATAAATAATAAATGACTATTTGCTCAATATAACTTCTAAGAAAGAATTATTAATTTACTAGGATATTTCTTTAAATCAGCAAACTGTCTATGAAACACAATAATAAAGCCAGAAAAAAAAAGTTCAAAATAGGTCCTTCTTTCCGCAGCCCCGTCAATGCCTTTTTTATTTCGAGGCATAAATTACTATTTTATTATAAATTTATGTATAATTCTGAGCTACAAAGGGAAAATGACTGTATTGTTGCGGGTGAGAAACGATTACTAGAAAATGTTTTTATAAGTCAATTTGTTTTCTATTTTTGAGGCAACTATACAATAAAAGAATGACAAAGAAACATTCCAGGGGGTTTAAAAAAGGAAATTTTATAAATTTTAGCATAAATAATGAATTTTATTCTTTACAAATTTTTGCATATATAGCAGGAAATTTAAGATAATTATCCGTTTCCTCCCTAAAGACAAGTAAAACTAATATAATAGTTTTAAAATAAAAATTTAAAAAAAACTTTTATATTTGAATACTAGTGGTTTATATCAAAGAGTCTGAAAAATGTACCGAAGACTGCTATTTTTGTGTATGCGATGTGAATGGTTTTAATCGAAAGAATAAAAAGAAGGAAGTTATTTTTCTAATCCCTACATGCAAGACACCTCGTTCAGCATACACCTTGTATGCTTATTTCATACTTCTAGGTATATAGGAAAATATTTTTGACAATTTAGAAAAAGTACGCCCATTGGACATGATGATGATGATGATGATGATATCCATGACCCCAACCTTTTTACGCAGATTGAGTTAGTGAGACGGATTCTTCTAAGGAATGGGCATAAATTTTAGAATCTGGATTGAAAGTAAAAATTTATTGGCTGACCGTGTGTTTTGTTTTGTCTTGCTTTATTTTCAACGCAGACAAGAAAAATTCGTTCCTTTTTTTTCTCTGAAAAGGCTGAATTTGTTTTTTGCAGTGATATTTCGGATCTTGGGACTTTATTCAACACTCAGAAAAAAAACGAAAGAAAAATTTGAGAAAAAGAGAAAATCAGATGTAAAGATTTGTTACCTAAACTCATTTATTATTTAAATCTCAACAGAGTTAGGATATAATGACAAAATGCGTTCATGAAACGATAAAATAACAATAAAATGTCAAAATAGGAAATTATTTCAAAATTATTCAAAAAAAATTATTTCATCTTATTCTATTATTATTATATTATCTTAAAAATTATATTCATTATTCTAATTCATTATGTTACCTTATCTGATATTAAAAGCCATATTTCAGTTTAGAAGTCAAAATTAATATTTTACAAAAATTATCACGGGAAAAATTTCGGAAAAAAAAAACAAACAAACACGCACCATCTTTTTTGTACCCCTGTGTTATTCAATATTTTCAATAAGCAACGAGCCTCGCACTAAATAAAACATTCAGTTAATTTGAAATATCTGAATTCATCCATCATCTTAGATACTTGTTATTTTTCTGTGAGCAGACAATATTTGTTTCCTTATAGCGTAAACTTAATTATCTTTCATTATATTATTATGATTTTTTTCATTGGTCGTATTAATTAAACATTAATGGATACATAAGTTTTAATTGAATTTCAAACTCATAAAACTGCTAATTAAATGCTTTTTATAAAAGAAAAGTTGCTTTGATTTGATAAAAAAAATTTCAGTTTGAGTGGCAATGCTGAGGCAAATGTCATGGATCTGAAGTGGAAATGATGCCATTTTTCTGAATCTCTATTACTAATTTTTGAATGTTTTCATAACAAAATAATTCAAATAAACAATCCGTATACATTTTTAATAAAATTATTTAAGTGAATAAACAAAGAATCAAGTCATGCAAAAATGAATATCTCAAACCTTTCTTAAAGATTGGAATGTAAATGCAAAAGGTAGACAATTTTATATGAATTGCATGTGCTTAGAAATGAAAAAAATTTAAGTAGCTTTTAGAAAGTTTAAAATATAAAAATCCAATTTTAGAAACCCTCTTTTCTCTCATAACAACCACCATGAGATAAAAATGAAAGCAAAAAAACTTTTTTTCCATTAATTGAACAAAAGAAAAGAAAATTAAAACAGAATATGAAATATTATTTTTAAGTGCATCATCACAACATATAATAAA
>JAPMOR010027013.1:891-24156 GCA_026543865.1 Argiope aurantia
AATAGATAAATCCAAATAGATATGGATAAATTGAATAGATAAATCCAAATAGATATGAATAAATTGAATAGGTAGGCTCATGTACGAGATCATTTTCGTGCAGAAAACTACCAGTGAACCTAGATAGTTCCCTGGATTCACCGTATTTATAACGAGTAAATTAAGAGATGAATAAACAAATTTTTTCATCAATATTTCCCTAGTTTCGAATCGCTTTAGGTCCTCAGAATGAAAAAATAAGATTTAGAGACAATCCCTATAAACCATCTCTATTTAAATGTCTGGTTTCTATAATGGAAGACGCCATACCACCTTACCATAAGCATTCCAGTTACTTTCTAGTGACTTGAAATACAGTATAAGGCGAATAACAGTATAATGTCCAATAAGCGACATCGACTTGGAGAATTCGTTTCAACTTGTCTGAAATGTTACGCATTTCGTGTAGATCCTAATACTACTCCAGGCTTTGCATGACTGTCCTGCTCTAAATCCATGTATCTAGTGGATCACTCCAGCTTTCAGACAACCCTTACTGCGTTTGCAAATAAACTACTCCCATCTCCACACTGAAGGGGAAGGAGGATGAATTTCATCCTCCCTTATCCGGAAATGATGTAAACTAGGGGAGATTTTAAACGAAAATATTTACTTAAGCGGCTAAAATGCCAGTCTAGATCTCGAATGGGTGTTTAGATAAGTGGGAAATATATTTCGATTTTCTGAATTTGAAAGTATTTTTATAATTTAAGTGCGTGCGCTTGAATAAATAGGTTTCCTGGGATTTCGATTTAGGATTCTCTTATCAGAAATTAATTAGTTTTTTTCAACACAATGTTTATTTTGATCATTCTCGAATTTAATGGGATTTGAGATTTCCCTGGAAGTGGTTCATGGCTGATTTTAAAGAAGAACATTATTTTTCTTTTCCTGTTTGGGATTAAATTTGGAGATTGTTGCAGAATAAATATGGGGTCTAGTGGAGATTGAATTATAAAGCTGATTTTTCAAATTGTAATATTTAACAGGAAGAACGAACACAGAGTGCAGGTTATACATTATTCTGATTTTTATGCATCTTCAAAGCTATAGTTATTTCAATGATATTTTTAATTAAAAATGAACTATTTCCATCAGATAAGTAATGTTTAAAAAGTGTTCCGATTATGATATGGATACTTCTGTATTTTAAAAAATTAATATTATTCACTTTTGTAATTTATTGCTACTTTTTATTTAATTCCTTTTCGTATTAATAAATATTACGAAATATATAAAATATATTTTTATATATTCGTATACGAAATATATAAAATTATATATTTCGTATACGAAATGTATAACTTTCAATCAGAAAAAAAATAAGGAAAAGGCACAATTGAAAAAAAAAATAATGCTGCAAAGAAAGTATATAACATTTTGTTTTAAACCAAATTTTGTAAACATAAAGCCAAAATTTTAGGAATGGCAAATTTCATACAAAGTCTAAATAAAATAACTAAAAAAAGTCTTTTTAAAATAAAGTCTGCAATTTACGTGAGAAAAACGTCAAGAAAGAAATTTTACCTATACAAACAGGAGACAAATGGTGTTAAATATATTCAGTACCAACAAACTGTCGAAACACATTGCAGCCTATTGAAGGCGTTTTTCAATTTCATTATTTTTTTACAATTTTGAATTTTTATTTATCATTTTTCTTATAAATTTTTTCAAATATTAAAATTAATTTCTGAGTTGTGATTTTGTATGTATGAATCCAAAATTGAATTAAATTCATTAACTAACCGTTAAGAAATTTTATAATATTAAATTTATATATTGCCGTCAAAAATCCCATTAGTATTCAAAGCTCCATCTACACAAACTTAAAATAAGTTTAATAAATTTGCATAAAAATCAGTTTACACTTCAATTCAAACATTTTCCACAGAAATTGTTTTCACTCAAATAAAATTATGGTTCTTTAAATTTATGCAAATCGCACATTTATGCATAAAGTATTATTGAAAAGTTTTGTATGCTGTCTTTTTCAAACTCTGCGAAATCATTCATTTATAAAAAATTTCTTAAGAGAATTGTTTTTATTATTCTTTCACTTTCTTCTTTTCATTTCGGGCATCAACATCTTGAAAGTGTTTCTCTTCTTTTCTGACGTTTAATAAAAAGCGAAAGACGCGTTTAACTATACATATATATTGCATTGTAGAATATAATCGTCTTTTGTTCATAATCCTAGTACAGAATATAGGTTGTAATTCTTTTTTAAGAAATAGAAATGTTCTTTCATCTGCTTTTTAAGGGAACGGCGATCAAAGAAAGGAACAAAAAAAATTGCGAGAATTTGAATTACTTTTTCAATATTTTTATCGCCAAAATACATATTTAGGGCTAAAAAAGAGAGCATTGAAATGCATAATTATAAATCAAATGGAGTTAGAAAATTAAAAATTGCAAACAAATATTAATGTTTTTTTAATCTGGCAATGTTTATAAACTGACTTATAAATAGTAAATTATAAAAAAAAAATTGGGATTTGCCAAAAAATTATCAAGCTACAATATTTGAAACTAAAGACTCAAATCATTTTTAATATTTTCGCAAAATATACTTTTTTAAAATTTATATATTAGTGAACTATTTAAATGCCTCACCGTATGTATAAGATTTGAAGCATATATTATAAATATATTAAACAATGAAAGAAAGTATATAAATCAATTTAGATTTCAATTTCTTTTTGAAAATTAAAAATTAATTTTAGTTTTAATAAATGCAGAGTTCTAATGAAATTTCAGAAAATATTTTAAACAAAATAATTTTAAAAAAATAAGAATTTTAAAAACAAAATTATCTATTTAGTTTAAAAAAATGTAAAATACTTTCATATAAATATAATTTTGCTGAATGTATACGAGTTTTTCTAACTTTTAATAATTAATTATCTCAACTAAGTCATTAATATACAAAAAGAAATCTTAATAGATACCATCAATGACCTTGCTTTATTCTGTACTAGCCACCTTTGGTGACCAGCCGGTTCGCCAGTATTACCGCTCTCTACAATTTTCAATTAAATATTTTAAGTAACTGGTCTCTTAATAGATTCTCAAACAAAACATTTTTAATCTTCAAATTTTGATAGTTATACCAAACTTATAGTATTGTTTAGATCGTTTCGTTCAATTTACTATATATATTTTGCTAATTTGTTGTCATTTCCGGTAAAATTTCAACTTTAATTTAAAGTGGAAAAGGTGAAATTGCAATTAATATAAAGATATTTTTTAATAAAATCCAAGCGTTTTATTTTATTTATCATCTTTATTGTTATTTATTTATTTATTATTATTATAGAATATGAGTATTGCAAACAGAATCTCTCGGTATTTAAGTCTTATGTGAACTACAAAATATTTTTCATAATTTATGTAGTATCTCAAACAATAATTCAACAAAAATTTCTCAGATTCAGCAAAAAATTCAGTTTTTAATTTTGCTTTCAAAAGGATTGAAATGAAATCAATAATAATATTTTGTGCCGGCCTATAAATATATTTGAAAAATTATGAAGTCTAAATTTAATGCAGTGAGGTATCATATTCTGAGAAATATTCTGGACACACCAAATTTTAAATAAATGAATGAATGTTTCTATTTTCCACGATCAACTAAGATTTATTTATGAAGTTTTGAATGTTAAGAATTTAGAAAAACTCAACATCTTCATAATCTTATTCCAATTAATTTTGAGAAACCTGCGCGCTAATTGGCGTATTTTCTTTGAAACGATCGATGGAAAATCTGAAATTCTTTTTTTTTATTGAATAGTCATATTCAAATTTTCATAAATCAGTCAGTTTAAGTGATTGATTTAGTTGATTGGAAATTAACTCTTTTTATTTATAATATTAGTGTTTCAAGAACATTTTGTTATTCGTGATTTCCACAGCAGAAGCTTTATGTAAAATCAAAAATTCGTTATTTATTAGAGCATTTATTGAATCGAGTTACATAAAATATAATCATTTTCCATTTAGACCATTTTAACAGATCTGTGTCTAAACTTTTACAAATTAGCTGTGTGGTCCTGATTTGAATGGATATCCTCTTCATATTAACAAAACTTGCTTTAAAATAAAACTGATTTATTGGATTAATAATATAAAGAGTGTAATTGATCATAAAATAATTTTTCTTGAATTTATTTTTTAGAAAAAATAATATTTCTTATTTGTTTCATTTCCTACTGACACGTGCCGAAAATTATATGTTTGCAGATTTCATTTCCAAAAGATTTAATTTATTTTTTAATTGGAGCTTTAATCAATATGATGGCAACACTTTGAAAAAAGCTTATTTTTTCACATGAATGCGAAACGTGCTCGTGCATCTTAAATTTTATTTTTATTTTGTACTAAAAAAATTGTTGAAAAATATAGTTAAAATAATTATTTAAAAATTCATTAAAAATAGAAATCTAATTTTAATGTTAAAACATTGGTATCATTTAAAATATAAATTTTTGATCTTTAACTTCATGTAAAAATCTTTTTTGTGCGGTAATATTTTCGGGTTATAGCAGAAACACGCCATAATTTCGCTTAATTTTTAAATAAATAAATTCTAATTAAAAATTCGAAAAATAACTCCCAGGTGCACATTCCCTCCCTCCAAGGTATATACGTGCCAAATTTGGTAGCTGTAGGTTGAAGGATCTGGCTTGTAGAGCGCCAACACACACACACACACACACACACACACACATTGAGCTTTATTATAAGTATAGATATAGATTATTGTAAAGTCACTAAGAATTGGATAGGCGATCGAGCAAAATGGATTACTGCTCATGTTTCGTAAATAATAATTTTTTATTATTTTTTATATTTCTCAACTTTTTATATAATTTAGTAAAAATTGTCATCCATTGGAACGTAAGAACTCTATATAGAAATTTGGAATAAAAAATTAATTATATTCTTTAGAATATTAAAATAATCTTTGTTTTCAAGTTAATAGTTTCAGTTATAGTTTTCATTTTCTGATTAAAATAAGTACACATATACGAAATCTGAAGAGAATGATATGCTCTTTATAAAACTCTTGGAGTTCTTCACTTTTTCAAAACTAGGCCTTAATTCAAATTCTAAAATTATGTTAATTATAAATATTTTATTTTGTTAGCGAGCTATATGAATTTTTAATATGGTACCTTTCAGTATATCTTTTGGGATTTATTTAATTCAAAAAAATCATTATAGATACTAAGTATTTTTTAAAGTAAATAACAATAAATGAAATCAAAAGTAATCGGATAAGAAAAAATATACAACCTTTCTGTATAGTTTTTGTGAATTATTTTATAAATTTCGAAGAATCCCCGTAAATACTAAATATTTTTGAAAATAAGTAATATTATAAATTAAATCAAAAGTAAATGAACAAGAGAACTCTAGGAAATGTACTTGTGAAATGCATGGATAATTTAAATATTAAAAATAAAAGCATCAAGCGAAAACTGGATAGTGTTACACTTCTGTGATAATTGATTGGAATATAAAAAAAAAGATAATCTGAAAGAGAAAATAACAATTATTATTTTTTAAGCTAAAATCGTATTCTTAAATTACGATTTATAAAAGAATTGACTTGAGGTTTATTTTTTATAACTATTTAAAAAATTTTATAACTTTTTTAAATTATAACTCTCAAAGATGTCGCATTTTTTTAAATGTACGGCAATGTATATTAAAAAAAATTTTAAAAAAGTTCAAAATATATGTTTTAAATGATCATTAAAATATTCATTTTTATATTTTCTAAAAAATTCTAACTTTAAACTACATTGGATTTCTGCAGAATATGTATCACTGGAGGACCAGAAAGTATATTAAAGGTTTAAGCGGCTGAAATAGAAGTATTAAAATTAAATGAAAATAGTAGAAAATATTAATTATAATAGATTTCATTTTATAATCTTATCAATATTGCGTCTTCTGAAAGTCATTTGACATTCCTTGATGAAAATAATTTTTAATCATATATAATATAGTTTTCCTTTTTTTAGAGATTTATTCTTATATATAACAAAACTTAATTATTCATACATGTATATTTTTCTTGTTCTTTTATTTGTGATGATTTCAACATTATTCATTTTATAACCTTAACAATTCCTCTATTTCCTATGTGTGCATGATTTCATAAACAAATATATTGACAAATATCTGAAACTATCTCTAAAGCGATAACTATTCTCAATAAAGAGGTGGTTTCTCCTAACAAGGTAAAATAAAAAAAAAATGCCATTGTGGGAATTTCTATTATGGCATTTTGCAAGAAAAGCCGAGGCTAAGGAATTGATATTATTGCTCATGATTGCATTTTAATATACAGAGTGTACATAACTGGAATTTCTCCCTTTATTCTAATATTTACTTTAAAAAAGTAAAAGTAAATCTTAAATGCCTTAAAGTTTTGGAAAAAATAATTCAAAAAGAAATAAGCTCCAAATATGACTTCCAGAAGGTGAATTACTGTTAAAAACCGTAATTCACATGTCAATTTTTATCGATTTAATTAAGTAGTTGATTCTAAAATCTACGAAGAGAACCTATTACATAGGTTCTCTCCAATCAAAATTGCCTTGAGTTTATCAGATCCTATTTTGGTAGATAAAATATTTTATCAAAAGACTAAGATTCAGAAATATCATACTTTGATAAATCTGATGGTGTGATATGTATGAATCAACTTGTATGTATTGTTTCTGAAAATAAATGTGTTCCGGTTCTTCAAATACATCAATAGCAAACACCAGGTTTTTACCAATGATGACACGTCATCTGAAAAAATAGCAATGAACTTTTAAAAACAGCCTAAGTAGCCTAAATTTCGAAATATCAAATTTGTTATTACAAGCATTGTTATATCTATTGAATTTCATAAATATTTTTCAGAATCTTCGAGCTTTCTAATTTTTTCAGAAAGATGACATAAACATTTATATCATCTACATTCCAAGTAACTTCTTAATATAAAGTAAAATGAGGTAGAGAATAAGGAAATAATTCTCATTGCAGTCATATAACCAACTCTGCTTGGAATAAATCTAACTACGAAAGTTTTTCCGATGATGAGTTTTCAGTTTTTTGAACAATTTTCACATCTCATACACCGAAATCTGTATTGTTAAGATTTATCTTCTTAGAATCTGTGAAAATGATTTTTTTGGATAATCTGTAATGTATCATATTTTTAAGTATAATAATTATTTCCTTTTATAAACATTTTCCTCTCGATAGCATTTTTGAAAATTATCTATACTCCATTTTCTTTTCGAAGAGCGACCTTTAATAAAAGAAAATGAACAAAATAAGTTGCTATTGAGGCAATAAAAGCCTGAAGCAAAATTCCTAAGCAGCCAGTGGGAGAAAGTAGAAAGAAAGAAAAGGCAGAGAGGTAGACTTTGGAATTTCGATTCGAATAGGAGTGGGAGAGAGTTCATTTACACTTCTGTCAAGCAGGGGCTGGCCGAATTGCGGATCTGATACATCTAAATTGAAAGAGAGGAAAGTTGCTTAATAAATCAGTCAGATGTGTGGGCAATGGGCTTTCATGGGCTGTAAGAAAGCCAGCATCGACCCACATTTATTTTGGTTGCTGATTCATTTTCTGACTTCATCTCTTTTTTTCAATTTCTGTTGGTTATCGTATACTCAGAGTAAATAAAACCAGCGGAAGTGGTCACCCAAAAACTTCCTCGCATACTCTCTAGTAAAGTTGTCATTCTAGAGAACACCTTACATAGCATTGGCGTGCCATATTAACCAAATATTAGCTTTTAGCCTGAATTTAGCATTTCTAGTGAATATATTCCGTTAAACTTGGCGAGTTTTTTTTGGCAGTTAATTCTTGTCATGGAATGAAAAATATATAAAATTCATATTTGTGTTTCAGACGCTCTCTCCTCAACCGATTGAAATGAAAAATTGATCAGTCCCAATCATGCAATCCCAAATTCTCGCACCAAATGTGATATATTTAAATCATCGCGTTTTTGAATTATTTCGTTTAAATGCTTCTGAAAGGGTTGATCGACAAACAGTCAACCCCTCCTGTTGGATTTAGCTCAAAATTTGACAGATGCCTAGACTACAGATGTAGAATCTATCACTCTTATAAATGTAATTCTATTCAGGTCTTAGTTATCGCGTAACCTTATTTTGGGACATACGAACTTTCACTTAATAGATTTTACTCAAAAATTCATAGAAATCTTAAATGTGGTGTATAGATCTATAGAGGGACAAATTTCAGCTCTGTAGCTCAAAGCGTTTTTGAGTTATTTTTTGCATACAGACAGACAGACGTACATTTCCCCAAAATGTATTTTTTAACTTGGGAAGCTCTAAAATGTAGAAGTTCTTCAAAATCTCGAGTTCAAACTCTTTGATACTTCTCTATACTACCTATACGAGAAAGTAAAAGGAATGAATACAGAGAAAACGGCTCTTAGAGATGAAAAGTAACTAAATCACACACACACACGCATGCATTTTTCCGACGACCGTGCCATCCTCCTCCACTTTCATCACTTGTGTCAGGCTTTAATTTACAGGTATGCGTTTTCTCTCTTTGCAACTTTTGATAAGCCATGATAGCTCAAGAATTTTTCCTGATCTTAAGGGCAGGGAATTTTGCGGGACATGCTCAACGTTTCCACGAACACATCTTTTTTCAATGTAAAGCACGTCTTCTTCTGATTTCAGGTACTTAAAATGATAAATTTCATGTAAATTATCATTTTTCTGTAAAATAAAACTGTATAGATAAAAACTGATATTAATAAAATTAACTACTGTGGTGGTATGTAGATTATTATGATCTGTGCAGGAAGCAACAGGACGAATGTTGTTGGAAACATTTCTTTAATAATCACATTCACACACTAAACAATTACAAACACAAAGACAAGACATTCGCGCTCGCGCTTCACAGTTCAGCATCCCATCTCCTTCTAATTACAATCGCAATGCATTATGGGATGACATATGGGATGGCCTAATCAGGTATCGCCATCTAGTATCCAAAAGAGAAGATAAGTGTAATGCAACTGCTACACTACTATAATATTAAAAGTGTTTAAATTATGGATTTTAGTGAATAATTGTTTGTTCTAACTCAAAGGATTTGTGCTTATGTTTAAATTAAATAAAATATCTGATAATTTGCTAACTTTATAAGCAAATGTTTCCGCCTATAATATTAGAAAGGGTAATCCTTTAATGCAAGTGCTAAGTTATTGATGGAGTTGTCAGGTTGTCCGAAATTCCGATGATCGTTAAAATCCTAATGAAGATTAGAGAAGTAAAACACAGTTATTTGTTTGAATACGTAGACGATGTATACATATTAAAGTAAGAAAAACAACACAACATGAACATAAATTCAAACAAGAAATGCTATCAGAGCACATGAACAGAATTCTGAAAGAATATAAAACGAAAAGTTTCAGAGATAAGGCCTCAGTTGTAGATATTTTGTACTTCTTCCACAGCTTCTGTTCTAGGAACTCTGAGCAAGAGTGCCTTTCCCTATTGGATTGTTCATTACCGACCTTTAATGAAATCATACAGATTGCTGCAGTATTTTAAATTTCAAATGTTTTTAATATAGCTATTGATAGTGTATAGAAAGCTGAATATGAAATCGGGCTAGCAATGAATGAGATATTAATTAAAACTATTTGCAAAATTTTAATTTAATATGAAATAATTTTTATTTTATTTTAAAAAAGTATCTTTATTTATAATTACATTTTCACTTAAAATTTAAATATCAATAAGTTTTTTTTATTTTTGTTTAAAAGTAAGTAATTTGTTAATTAAAACATAGCGTTAATTTTTATTTAAATAAATTAAAACTCATAAACTCATAGGACATTTAATCTTGACTACCCAGTTAAGGAAGTGAATGTCTTGAGGACAGACTGTCTGTTTGTTAAATGGCGGTGATAACTCACTAGTACATAAACTCTACAGAAAGTTTGAAGGCTAATTTCTCGGGAATTAGCTTTCTCTTGTCTATTAATGCTTAAGTGAATAAACATTCAATAAGTATAAAATCTTTGCATTCAAACTTATCACGAATTCAATTTTGAAACCCTTGTTAGTTTGAAAAGATAGTGCATGCATTAAAAATATAAACTTTAAGAGCCTAACAAAATTATTTTGATGTGCTGAAATAAGTTGTTTGCCCTTATATTCCAGATAAATATGGACGACACAAATATTAATTTTTCAGTAATACGAAGGTTGGTTATTTTACAATATATTAATATACTGAAAACTAGACATTTAATTGTAGTTTTTTCCATTTGGGACTCAATTCAATCTTGAAACTTTAGATCTGACATTTTAGTCACTTAAATCCTCCAATACAGCCTCTAAACTTATACTATAAAATTTTCGATAGCTCTGTCATTAAATAAGTAGCATGTATACGCTTTACGAATCCTATGCAATCAATTTTTTATACAAAGATATTAATATTAATATTAAGATTAAAACATAATTCATTAACTGTCTAAATATTTAAAAATTCTTGATAAAAATGGACACATTTTTCAAAACAAATTTTATCTGTGTCTGTTAAGAGGTGTGATTCAACAAGATGTTTAAACATGTTAAAGAAGTGGTAGTGAACAAAATCATTAAAATTTAATAGGACAAATTAATGCGTTATTAGCGTGTTTCACACTAATTAATTTATCTAAAATGAAAAGAAAATCTATTTGCCTTCTTCCAGAATTTAAAAGACAGTCACAAAGAAACACACCCACTCATTTGCATACCAGACTGTAGTCCTCATTCTGTTAAACCAGTACAACATGAAAAATGCTGTAGTAAATATACTGGATTAATACATCAGTCCCATTACATGATTATTAAATATTCAGTATTGTAACAAAAACATAAATAAACTGAAATGAGAAATTGCCCTACACAAGGAAATGGAAATTATTGTAATTTTTCGAGCACGAAAACACAAATATGAATTTTCATCCTTATTTTCGAAAACAATTTTATTTTTGATATACAATATAGAGAATTAAAATGTTTTCTTACTCATTATTTTTGGGGGGAGGGAAATTATGAGTTTTTTTTAATTATAACTGAAGCAAAGATTATATTTTGGCAAGATTCTTGAAGCCAACAGATCTTCCGGGCCACGGTGGCCTGGTGGTAAGGTCTCGACTTCGGAACCGGAGGGTTTCAGATTCGAGACCCGATTCCATCGAAGAACCGCCGTGTAAGGGGGTCTGTTGCACGTTAAATCCATCCTGACCAAACGTCCTCCCGCTGGTGTGGAGAGGGGGGTGCCAGCTCAGGTGTCGCCCTCGTCATCTGACCGCGGTTCAAAATTACGAGGTCCGTCCTAAAATAGTCCTAGTGTTGCTTCAAACGGGACGTTAATATAACTAAACTAAACTTGATAAGGATATGCAGAATATCCAGGCTAACAAGAAGTCAAGGCGCATATTAGTCACTGCAATGCATAAACAGTTGCTAATATCAAATAAGTTTTGGAAAGAACTATCGGGAAGGCTTTTTCTGAGGCAAAATACATTGAAAAATCATTGCTTTATATACTTGCATGTTTCAATGAGAAGCATTTGCTTCTCATCTGATATTTGGGAAGTCAAGGCCTAGATGATCCATCACCATCGGCGATTCACAGGTCATGTTGTCAAATGGCCTGATAAAGTATCATATTCCAGAAATTCTACTGCCATTTTTTCTATGATTTTTCTGATTTTCTCCCTTTTACAAAGGGTGAACAATCTGTTTCAGAGCAAGACTTTCATGCTCGAAGAAATTCAGTCAGCAACAGCGAAAAAAATGTAGGATAAGACTTAAAAAAATGTTTAAATTCAGTATTTATCATCTTTGAGTTTATGATAACAAAATATAATTAAACGAGGAAATTTTTTTTTATAGAAATACTAAATAAAAATTTTTTCCCTGTGACAAATTAATTTACGGTTCTTACTAATCTATGTTAAAGTATTAATTTGCGATGAATTACTAGACTTCTTTTGAAATTATTAAGGTATTTTTTGTTAATATTTCTTAAATTATCTAAAAAGAAATGGAAGATTTTAGGTATTCAGTGGGCTAGGTAATGTACATTATCCAGTTCATGTAAAATAAACCAATCTCATATTTTAAAACGGTTTTAACGTACAAATGATTTATTTTGAGTTAATAATATTCATCTTATAAACCTTCTAAAAATTCAATTATTTTTATTTGATTTATTTTGTTCCACCATCAGCATTTACACATACTACTGAAGGCACAAATTCGATGTTTATAAATATTCTAATAACTAAATTAACACAATGAAACGTATAGAAATTAGTCCAATTATAACTTATAAAGACAATTTTACTCTAATACTTTGTAACTTATAGAATATGTAATTTTTACCAAATTCCTTTGGAACAAAGATAATGAAATTTTTAACTGATCTGCTTGTGGTCCTTTCTGAGCATTTCTATCTAGATAAAAGTCCACAGCCAATAGACTACACGTTAAGTAGATTAAGACTACACATTATTAATAGATTAGAATACCATATTGTTTTTCACAGTAATCATATTTTTTTCTTGTTTTGTTAAATGTTTCAAGTGGTAGACGTTGTAGGAATGAATATCCTTAGATTTTATGCTTTAGTAAATCAATTAATTTAAGAAATTTTAATTCCATAAAACTAACGCTATCTGAAAATGAGGTCATAAAATGAATTTTTTCAAGAAATCATAATTTTATTAGCATACTGCTAAAAGTGAGCAAGTAAAAAAAAAAACGTATTTATGTGTTGTTATAAATGGCATATCTTTAAGAAAAAAATACTGTTCTACTTATATACTAATTTATCATTAACTTCCATTATATACTAGGTAGATGCGTTAAAAAACTATTTGCTTTCTTTCATAAAAATATTGAATAAAAGGTTATTTTGATCAAATTCTTTGGCAGTACTTCAGTCATTTATCTGCACTGTATGACGTAGCGGCTTTCACACTAGTGTTTTAATTCAGCTGATAATTAGTTGTAAGCAAGTGGAGCTCAAATTAGAAATGGCTGCAGTGATTCTTTTTTTTAATGCGAAAAGATGTAATTACTCTTGAAATTTTCGAACAGTTGCATGGAGTTGCTATATTATATAAAACTGTCTTGAAGTAGTGCAACATGTTTGAGAATGGACATACAGATATTGATGAGACTGAGCGATAGAGAAGATCTTCAACTGTGACCGATTTCTGAGAACTCTGTTTGAGTGAATGACTTGAACAGGATTCTATGCAAAAAGCAGAAATTATTGTGCTACGCCTAGACAAATACTAAATTAACTGAGGTGATTATTTAAAAAAATAATTTTGTTTGGAAGTTTAGGTAGACATAAAGTTATTACCTAAATTTTACCATATTTGGTTTTCTTAAGCATTGACTTTTAGATAAATTAAACTTCTTAATTGTTTGTTTGGTCCTCATACACATATGTAAACATTAATTTTGAGAATATGTGGTCGAAAACAGAAAACTTTTGAAATTTTAACTTCGGTTTATTTTATCACGGGAGTCGTAATTTGTACAAGAGTGAAGCGATGATCAAGTGACACCTATTTACATCGTAATACAAAAGCAAAGTGATAGAAATTTTTATCCTCCGTCATTTTCCTATGAGGTTCTAATAGGAATTTGTGTGACACGTGTCGGCTTTGGGAAAGAAATTTTAGGTGTCTCTTTATAAAGATGTGTAGTTATTAAGGAATTTTATCCTTTGGTTTTTAGCGTGGGAATAACGAAATCAGCAATTTTGTAAAGCTCGTGTTAGAAATAATTAAACAATGGAAATCGGATCAGAAAATAAGAGCAAATTTTAGATTGAGGTCAACAAGAATTAATTTAGGATAAAAATTAGGAAATTGAATTAATTAGATTAAGAGATCATTACATGTATATTATATTGATATGCATAATTATTTTTGTTACATAAACAGGTTTCTTAAGACTACAATAACATCTTAATTCTTTTTCTTTTATTGGCTTGATTACTTTCAACAATATACTGATGATCTTACAATAAAGATTCAGAAATAAATGCTAAAAATATATTTTTAGTATTCTTTTAAAAGTATGTTTTTAAAAGCAGCTTCATCAAACAAATTTATTCATAAAACTATATTTTTTCAAATAATGAGCTTTTTCCCCAAATACGTAAAATTTTTTCCTTAACCATTGACATCTTTTAATCTGACTTGCTAAATGTTCTGTGAAACACCGGAGAAAGCAATATTTTTTCTTGTCAAAGTCAGAAGTTACGTTTCTTTATGAAATGAAACTTTCGAGAGTTCAACAAATTCAAGAATAAGTTAAAAAAATGCGGATATAAAAGTTCAGATAGAACAAAGAACAAAAGAAATCTTAATCTTATTTGCTTGCTGAAGAAGAAACCGCAGGAAGCGAGTTCGAAAAAGTTTCCAAACTCCTTTAAAAAGTGTAGTTTTATATATGAGCGAAAACACAAATTCATAACGTCAGAAGCAGATTCATTCTCCGTAATTATTTTTGGATTATAATCCGGGCGAAATGGATTGAAATCCTTTCCGGTTCTTACTTCCAGGACCATTTTTCTTCCATTTCGGGAATAATTGGTTTTCCAGGAAATGACGTTTTCCTTTTCCCGGAATTCTTTATTTTCTTTCAAAGTCCCGGCCCTTTTATATCTTTCTGTCCCGAAATTCCAAATCTGGAGCCGAAAAGGCTTTTAGCCATGGATAATTTGTTTCACTCCGCGGCACTCGATTCCAGTTACCACATAAAAGAAAAAGAACACAGGAAGTTGGAAGAATTCTCTTAATAAAGCATTCCAGAATCCCATGTGGAAAGCGATATTTTATAAGAAACTAATTGAGAGAAGAATTAGATTTATTACATCGAAACGTTTGGGAAGTTCTAGTGTTTGCTTTAAAAGTTTTGACCACTGAAGGATAACTAAAAAATATTAAGATATTAGAAATCTGTATCTCAAGATTGTATCAAGGATAGCATTCTCTTTTTTTTTTTTTTTCCTCTTTAAACGCGCCAGAATTCAAGGTACATTTATTTAAGGCTGAATATATTAATAAAATCAATTCACTAAAATATTCTGGTACTTGTTACATTTCCACCCTTCACATTTGAACGTAATTGTTATATTTTCACCATTTCCGCGGATTTGTTTAACTTATGCTTAGAACTATAGGATAATGTAATAAATAGTAAATATTCTAAGATACAATAATCCAGAATAAGCATTTATTGCATTTTTTAGAGGATTATTAGTTAAGTACGGGTTGATTATTTTTTTAGAAATATTTATATATGTACAGAATTTTAGAAATTTACAGAATATATTGCATCTGGATGCTAGTTGTACTTGCATTTAGTCAGAACTTATCTCGGATTTAATAATGATCAATGAGACATTATATAAAGATAATAGTGCTACAAGGAATAGCAATGATTGAAAAAAAAAGCATTTCTTTTTTCCGAGTCTCATATAAATCTTATATTTTAATATCGTTTTAAAATTCAAATTTCGCGAATGCGAACAAAAGAAAATTTTCCATTCTGTCTTCAGACCTTAAACCAGTCGAGGTCCGGGCTTGTACCTATGTTAAGTTTTCTGATTCCTGTTTAGGGAATTTTTTTCTACTGATTTTAATAGTGATTACTGATACTAATACTGATATTAATACTAATGATTTTCTACTGAATATAACTCGAATTGAAACAAAATTATGGATTGAATTATGGTTATTAAAGCATCAAATGAAATCGAAACTTCCAGAAACCGAGATTTTGCCCCTACAAAACCAGATAAAAATCTCTTATTATGACTAAGCTATCTATATGACCAAAGTTAATTGAAGTCAAAGTCTATATGACCCAAAAGCTGTCTATCCGTAGTGATTGTCATCTCTAAGTTCAGCAAATAGAATTCGGAAGATATAATTCATGTCATATAGAATTCCGAATTTGATAGGTCAAATTCATGCCATATATTGCTTAAATTCAATTAAAAGGAAAAAATATAACCTCAAAGTCCACAGTACAATTTTTTTGCAAACAGATAAATTCAATCATTAACAATTTAAAAGATTAATGGTAATATTATTAAGAATTTCAATAGAAACTTTGCAATTCGATGTTTATGAGCGTTCAGCATATGTATATTTTGAAATTAATAAAACATTGAGATATTTTTGAAAAATTAAAAAAAAAACCACACACAAATGGTAATTTAAATAAAAATTATTTTTAATGAACACGGTGTATAGTTTATATAAGCGTAAATTATGGTAACACTTTTGAAATTGAATAATTTTAGGAAGGAATCATATTGATTGCCCCTCAAACAATATAAACTTATAAACAAATTGCCATAGAGAAATATTTGTAAAATATATGAAAATGTATCATACTCATATAACGTGTCAATGCCACACTATTAAAATATCAAATTAATATATATTACATCAAATAAACAATTTATTCATTTCCTTTTCATAAAATTTTTAACTAACTTGTTGCTAATGATTCACTATAAATCTTGTTTCATAGTGTCTTCGTTTCTTTATTATAAATGTCCAGATTTATATACATGAAAATGTATCATACTAATATCATATGCAAGCGCCATACTATTCAAATACCAATTTTACTATACATTACATCAAAGAAACAATTCATTTAATTTCCTTTGATAAAATTCACCATTTGACTAACTTTCTGCTAATGATTCACTATAAATCTTCCTTCATATGCGGATCGTTCCTTTATTGCAATGGTGCCAGATTTAAAATTGTGCATATTAAATTCTTTTTGCTGAAGGTCGCTTCCCATTCAACTGCTTGGAATTGATGTTCTCCCTTTAGTATTAGCTATTTCGAACATTCTAATTGCACCGTAAAGCTTCCGTTCCGTCGGGCAGAGCTGCATTCCGCGGTTCATCGCACCGGAAATCGGGAAGGGTGGTACTTAATTCGACATCTGCCATCGGCTGTTCTTTATGTAAATACTGCTCTCCCAAACTAGATCATTTGGTTTGTCAAAGGGGAGGAAAGGCTGGATGTAATGCGCAAGTGCGCGCATTTGCATCAGAATCTCGTAAAGATTTATCTATAAAGTTACTTTCTATTGGAAATTTTGAATTAAAGATGATATATGTATTGGAGGTCATATATTGGGAGTGCATATATGTTTTTCCAAAGTGAAAAAGAAATTGCAAATTCACAAAATTTACAGATCATACTTTTAGACTTTCATTTATTATTTAAAAAGGACTATGTTTCATTAAAAAGGTTAACAGAACATAAAGAAGCTAAGATTTATGCCGGTCATTGTATTCAACATTTTACACGTGACCATTCGTTTAGATTAGAAGCAATGATTGGTCACTTCAACAGAATACACGAGTTTATTTTATGTGTAGTTCATTGCAATCAAATTACAAGCCATTTATTAAATTTGCAATTAAAATTGGCATGCAAACTATCCAGAACATAATATTTCAAACGTGAAAAATAAATTAAAAATAAAATAATAGATACAATTTTTGTTAAAATCTCGTATATGTTCACTGAACCTCAGTTATTGCAAATCAGTTAACCTGAGGAAGCATGAAAATTATTATTTTTCTTACAAATTTTATAATTTACTTTACATTATAATACTCTTGACATGTGGTATGAGGGTTTATACTACTTATCATAGGTCCATATTTCCAAACTTAGGGCGAAATAATATCAAACTTACTTTGAAGTGTTTTCTTATCTCCACTAGTAATAAAGGAGACGTTTGAGCTCGAACTACTAAACGCGGTTCAGTTAAACTTTAAAGGATGGAAATATGCACCTCAAAAAAACTTTGGAGGATAAGAATATGTACTTCGAAGCGAGGTTTTTGAAATTTAATTTACAACTTTTATTAATACGGATTTTGGTACTTTTTCGCGATAACTGCCGAACATATTTTCTGTACAAAATTTAGTTTTCATATCATATTAATGTTCAAATAATGTATCTTTATAATAACATCCATTTAGTTTATTGTAAAATTCGTAAGTCCTAAAAATCGTTTTAATGATTTTTTAAAAATATATGAACTATATTTTACAATATTATTTTCATTATTGGAGATGAGACCAAAATTATTTTCACTGCTTCAACAATTATTTAATCACGTGATTTCATTTTACAAAGCTGAGATAATATCTACATAGTTTATAAAAGGTATAAGAAAATAAAGTTATAATGTTGTAAAAATGAAAAGACAGATTAATCACATACATTTTTGAAAGCGCTATCATATCATAAAACTTGATTTTGTTAACATAGTTTATGTGCAAAATGGTCAGTGCCGATATCAGACTTTTACAGTAACGAAATTTTAATGATTGCCACAATTTGATACTTAAAAATGTTCTTGAAAAAAAATCATGACATCAAGTTACGCATAGCATATTTAATTAAAAAATAAACACAAACAACAATCCCGATGAAACAGCTGGTAATTAATATGTCGCAAATTATTCTGCTATAAAATTGCCTAAGTTATGTGCAATATATTTTTGTGATTTAAACAGCGAAATTTCAACGCTGTTAGGCTGCCGAGAACCACGAAAGATCATTATCTTCAGGGGTTATTTTTCTTGCACTTCATATTCACAGTATTGCTTAAATAAACTTAAGGTTACAGTTATAGAGAGGGTTGGCGATATGTTATAATTTTTAAGAACATTTTTTCCCTTTCAGCATATATATCTTTCAATGTATCCTGAACAATCACATACAAACTTGTCGTCATATCATTACCTGCACATGAATATCTGTTAACACTGGAATGCAGATACTTTTTCATGTAATGCAACCAATCGTTCTTGCTTTTTAAAATTAATGTGTACAATTTTTACATAGATTATTTCTATCAATATGGTAAATATTGCTAGTTATTATAGCATTTTGTAAATCTGTTAATTTCGAAAAATGCATTCTCTCGATTTTGGAAATTTGATTTCGCTTATTTGAAGTAGACGCATAACTTATTTCTCCCTTCGGAATTCTTGTTGTGTATGAATGAAACCTTTTGCTTTCATTTTATTTTGATAGTATCAATATGCATTTTTTCACAAAATATTTCTATAATCGTCATATGGATTACTTTATAAATAATTAAAATTTCAAAATATGTAATTCTAAAATCTTTCAGTGATATGGAATCCCGCTACAATGCTTTTAAAAGCACGTATGCATATTTATTGGTTTAATCGTCTTTTTTATCGAATTACTGTTTCCTTCAAACCATCGCTAATTTTCTTCGAAGCGAAAATAAAATATTTGTTTGGCTATAGTACATTCTTTTAATTTTGGGATAAGATCTGGGATCTTTATATTTCTGTAAAAATTTAAAAACTCTGTAGCCGTAACTAGCTTTCTCTTTCTCGAAAGCATATCTAAAATATAAATGTCTTTCATTTATAATAATCGATTCTAAACACAAAAAATGACTATAAAAATATAATTTCTTAGTTTAATGTTTTTAAACAAAAGTATATTTTATTGAAAATTTCAATATTAAATTTATGAAATTACAAATTTTATTTTATCTATGAGATATTTTAAAATATTGAAGTATTTCAACTGAAGTAAGGAAAAGCTTCAGGTCACTACTAACATAATTTACATCAAGTTTGAGGAAGTTAACTAATATATCTTATATTAAATGGATAATAAAATCTTACAAAAGATACTATTTGAAGTTATATTCATCTATCTATTTTATTTTTTAAATTTGTTTTTATTTATTTATCAATAGTAACCTCAAAAAATTACTAAATGCCTTCATATTTGAAATGAATATATATCTAATAACTAAATTATAAAAAAAATATTACTGTAATTTTTTTTTATATTTTACTTATTAAAATTAGAGAAAATAGTATGCGGAAATAAAATTTGTATCAATGAAAAGCTTTTTAAAAAATCTGAAATTAGTTTTTAAATGCTTTTCTCGTATAATACATTTTTAATATTCTCAGAAATCGTTGAAGGAAAAAAATAAACATTTGATTAATTTTAATTAGAATTTTTTAAAGATTTTTAAAATTCCAGTTATAAAAATCTAAAATGCTATTGTGATACCCAAGCACCCAAAATAATGCCCACCTAATACTAGAAAAAAAAGGGGTCAAATTTGGTATTTGAAGGTCAAAAAGGTCAGAACGATTTTATTTTTCAAGCTGTATGTCGCATTTTACAAATAGTGTGCAAGCCTAAGGACAAAATTATGATAAAATTTCTCATTTTGTGTGAAATCAAGTTTAATGTAATGCAAAATCTATTAAATGTTGTGAACATCTGCCTGATACTTCCGAATGCCAAGAGTAACAACGGAAATGCAATTGTAACAAAAATGACCATCTAATATTTCAAAAGTATTCTAGATATTAAAGAATTGTGATTATGAATATCAAGATATGAACTCAAAAAATAAGTTGTCATGCCAAAGAAAATTGCAAGAAATAATTTTTTGTTAGATGCGCAGTTACACAGTAGCAAAAGACAGAAATATCAAATGTGGCAGCAAAAAGACACATTTGGTGCATGCGAAGAACTGATGTCGTGCAATGATTTATCAAATATGTTATATGATTTGCCAAAATTATTGAAGAATATTGGATAAGTTAAGCTTATGTGGCTTCATCATATCTTTCATCTAAATCGTTTCAAATATGCCACTGAAAGGCTTCACATAAGGTTAAAGAACTTCATGTTTAATGCTGCACAGTTAATACACATGTGGCATTCAAATCAGATCTTCCTATCAGTTCATCAGCTCTGCGTTTCAGAAAATGCATTTTACAGATTTCATCAGTTTTCTTATTCCTTTTGAAAAGGAGTCCACATTTGAAATGAAATTTATAAATGACTTTTAAATATCTTTTTAAGTTTCATTTTCAACTCTTTGCTTCCTCGTGCTCTCTTTTTCTTTCAAATGACTCTTTACTATAAAATATGGTGAAAGTGTTGCAATTGTCGAATATTTGATTTATTTTTCTAACAGTTTTTCTGAGCAAGTCTTATCAAAATATATTATGATAGTTCAATGTGTTTCACACACGATTTTTGATTCAGCACATTATATACCAAACTATTTGAAATGTTTTTACCTACGTATTTTCAAACACTATATTTGTCTATAATCTAATACACATTATAGACAAAACTATTTCAAGTGTTTTCCCTATGTATTTTCGCACACTTAAATGATGTACGTTAAATTCTGTAACATATTCTAATAGCTTAATATGCTCTACAATAATCTTATGATTTATGTATGATATTATGCAATATTTCGAAAATCGAATAAGGTAGTAAAACTATTGCAAAATAGAACAGAGACAGCAATCGTATATCCATTTTTTCCTCCTCTCTGTGAGTGAGCGGAACCAAAACTTTATAGGGTATTTCGGTGTGCAAATCACACGTTCTAAAATGAATTAATCGAGCTCGTAGTTTGGAGTATTTCTTTTTACGGATAGCCTAACAAACAATGTCAGCTTCGTGAGATTTAGCTAAAATGTGATACACATTTCCAATATAAGTGACAAAATCACAAGATAGATTACTTTTTTAAGCTTCGTACTGATTTTGATCATTGTATTTATTTGCACATGAGCAGTTAAACAGCCAATTAAATGAAGTTTTAAATCAAAGTTTGTTAGAAACCTACGATTTTGAAAAAAAAAAAACTACATACCAAACATCAAAATCTTTAGTTACGTTTTCTTGTATTCATTGTCACAGACAAGATAAAAAATAAACCATTTAGAATTCATCATCTTTTAATTCCATTAACAATATCAGCCAAACCCTTAATTAACCAATTTATTATAGACCTATATATATATATATATATATATATATATATATATATATAATATAGGTCTATAATAAATTGGACGATTAAGGGTATATACACACACATACTGAAGGAAATGTTTCATTTCAGAATAGAATTCTCAATGTTCTGAGTTTTTTTTTTTCCCAATAACTTCCATTTCTTGCACAATTTTTAAACAGAAAATATACCATGTTTCTACAACATGTCCCGTAAAATTTTTTTAATGTATGAATCGGAAATTATTATTATTTTTTTTTGGAAAAATTTGCCAGAAAACTTTTTTTATATATCGGTACTCAGAATTTATTTGTAAGTTTTGTCATATTAAGAATTTTCATAGGGACCATGTACAAAATTGACTTTAAATGCCATTTTTGAATTTATTTGCGAAAAAAATCAACTTTTAAATCTTTGTTTTATGCTGTTAAATATTAAAATTCTATTCCAATAATTATCTTCAATTTTGCCATAGCTTTCAATAGGTTTTTTTTTTTTTTGATAATCAGAGTGTTTGAGAAAAAAAAATTGTAAGTATTACAACGTAATTTCATAAAAATTTTCGAAAATTAATGTGGTTACTTATAAACAATGAAATAATTTAATAATATGCATACCAGCGACAAATATCATTCTCAGCTTTTACTTCATGCAAGAGAGACCTGTTCTGCTGAAAAATAGCCTTGCACCATCTGTGCCGAGTGCTTCAAAAGCAGCTTCAGAGCCTTTCCGCCGCCCGATAAAATCCTGATTACCGAAAAGTAATGGTTTCTACAAATGGCAACAACGGATGAGTCGTCATGGTTACGGCGTCTTTATGCAAAATGAAGGGGAAAGGAAAAGTTTCTTACCGGAGGGCCGAAGCAAGTGATCTATGAACAGAAAACGAGTTTTACTGAAAGCATTTTCGGAATAATTTCCTTCCGGTCATTTTGTGTCATGGGCTACCAAAGATTTAAATCGTTTTTACTAAATTCCAAAAATGAAACAACTGTTGGATGCTTTCTTTCTAAGCCTTATTTTATTTGTTATGCTTTCTTCACGGTTTATTCTTTCCCAAATGTTGCTTTTGTTTTAAAATTTGTCGACGGGCAATTTAAGCATTTCTTTCTTTTTTGCATTTTGTTTTAATATTGCTTATTTTTCACGCACAGCTGTTACGACTCACTGTATAGAAGTAGAAGAAAGACAAAATATTAAGAAAAAGTGAATAGGGTGTGTTTGTGTGAATATAAATTGTTTTGTCTG